>PVJS01049326.1:0-14702 GCA_004027185.1 Glis glis | reverse complement strand
GGGATTGAACACAGGGGCGTTCTACCTCCGTGCTACGCCCCCGGCCCTATTTTTTATGCTTTATTTTGAAACCAGGTCTCACGAAGTTGCGGAGGGCCTCACCAAGGAGAGAGAGAGAGAGAGATAGAGAGAGAGAGCGAGAGCTGAGGCTGGCCGCAAACCCGGATCCTCCGGTCTCCGCCTCCCAAAGTACTGGGATTACAAGTGTGCGCCACCACGCCCAGCTTATTTTTTGTTTTGATTATAGGGTCTCACTAAGTTGCTGAGAGCCTTTCTAAGTTGCTTCAAACCTGCAATCCTCCTGTCTCAGCCTCCCAAGTACTGGGATTACAGGTTTGCACCACCATGCCCAGCTGGTGCCCTGCTTTAAAGACAATTTGTATTTTCTTCTTTTAGGTATGTAGATACCCTGTCTAGTACCACTTTAAGTTCACCTAGAGTGAAAGGTTTCTTACACCACCCAGGTTTTTTTAGTCTGTGGGAGAAACTGTATATAATGACAACATTCTATAAATTTTGTTTTTCTCCCTTGCACCTTCTGACCAAGCTAAGTCTCTCCAAACCTCTGGGGAGTGGAAGAAGGAAAGTGAGTCCCCTTAAGCATCCCACTTCATGTGGAAGCTTCCTTTGAATCCTTGTGTTTAGAGAGCACTAGACTTTGGAGTCTCTCCCTCTCACACGGAGAGTCTGTGAAAACTGCTCAAACCAACTTGGCAAATGCTGTCAGTTCAAAAGTATTTCAGAGCACTGTGCTGACCTCTGGAATTTTGTTTTCTTTTAGCTTTTGAACTGATATTTATTTATTTATTTACTTATGTATTTATTTATTTTCTGTGGTACTGGGAATTGAACCCAGGGGCATTCTACCTCCAAGCTACACCCCAGCGCTATTTTTTATTGTTTATTTTTGAAACAGAGACTCCCTAAGTTGTGGAGGGCCTCACTAAGTAACGGGCTGGCCACAAACCTGCAATCCTCCTGTCTCAGTCTCCCAAATACTGGGATTACAAAAGTGCCCTAGCCCTATTTTTTATTCTTTATTTTTGAAACAAAGACTCCCTAAGTTGTGGAGGACCTCACAAAGTAGCTGAGGCTGGCTGCGAACCTGCAATCCTCCTGTCTCAGTCTCCCAAGTACTGGGATTACAAGAGTATGCCACCACGCTCAGCCTGATATTTCTTTTTTATTTGATCAGCAAATTGATGCTTTCATGAAGATTTGTGTGTAAGTGTATGGAGAGGGATTAGTGGGGATTGAACCCAGGCACACTTTACCTCTGAGCTACACTCCTTATTTTATTTATTTTGAAACAGAATCTCACTAAGTGGCCAAGGCCAGCCTCAAATCTATGATCCTCTTCTCTCAGCCTCCCAAGTATTGGGATTACAGGTGTGTGCCACTGAGCCCGATTTTTTATGAAGATTTAAAATTTTTTATTTATTATATTTAAATGCTCTTAGCCAGCTGGGAGGACACATATACAGGCTGTATAGAAAAAGAGAAGGCAGGTTCAGTAGGTCAACCATTTCTCATTATTGTGTTGAATTGTCTATTTGGGGGAGATACAAAAACAAACAAACAAAAATGAATATACCGTCAAGATTGGTATGAGAGCCAGGCACAGTAGTGTAACAGGCGAAGCGAGTGTGAGTTGCGTGAGAGATGAGAGCTTAGCAGACAGAATGCAGAAACTCCTTTATTGTGCTCCCGGGCGAGGTCTGCTGACCGGTAGGGGTCTCGGTCAGCAGAGTCGTGCCAGGAGAGGAAGGGAGGGCATCTTTATAGCAGGGTCTGGGGTCGGGGGTCAGTGGGGCATCTTCTCGTGAGATGAGGCAGAACAAAGCAGTTCTTCCCGTGAGATTTGAAGTTTGCCGCGCATCTTCACATCTTCACCCCCCCCCCAGGCTCCGCGGTCTCCTGTCCCAGCTGCAGGAGCGAAGGGGAAGTGGAAGGGGAGGGGGAAGGGGAAGGGAATCCGACTTAACATCCCGGCCTTTTGGTGATAATGGGTGACGACCAAATCATTAACTACTTCCGGCTGGCAAAGGGGGCGTCACTATGGGGCCCCTCGGCCAGGAGAGGTCGGGTCAGAGGTGGGCAGGCGGGCATAAGGCTGCAGCAAAAGTTGATTGAAGGTGACTCTGGACAGTTCGGTGACCCGTGTCTGAATAAACTTCAGCAAACAAGGAGCTGCTACCTTGAGAGTTACCCTGGGCTCGGCAAGGGTGATCGGGGTTGTCGAGTCCGGGAGCCATCAGTCTTCAGCCAGGCCAAGCAGGGCCAGCGGCGGAGCCTCTGGCAGCAGGGCCTGGTCTGGAAGGGTGGTCCTTCTGCATTGAGGCGCTGGGGGCTCACTGCTTTTCCAAGGGCAATCACTTTTCCAGTGGCCCTCCTGGCCACACACCGGGCAAGGTCTGGTTGGTGGCCATGGCTGAGGGCAGTGATTTGCCCAGTGCCCTTGTCGGCCACATCTGAAGCAGGCTCCTGGAGGCACTTGCCGTTTCTGTCCCTCACCCTTAGGCGGCGCTAGCGGCCCAGAGGGCTGTGTCACTATTGCCGGCCTCAGGGCAGCTACCAAAGCTTTGGTCTGCAAGTCTGTTTTTTGTTGAAGTCAGGTGGCCCGCTCCAACTCAGCCTGTTCCTGTCAGGAATTGAAAACTTTAAAGGCCATGTTTACCAGATCTCGGATAGGGGTTTGAGGGCCATCTTCTGCTTTTTTTAGCTTTCTGTGAATATCAGGGGCTGACTGTCCAATGAAGTGAGTCGCTAACACTACCGATCCTACCTCACTAGAGGGGTCTAGGCAGGTATAAAGGGAGAAAGCTTCCTGGAGTCGATTTAAAAAAACAGCCGGGTTTTCATCTGGGCGCTGAGTAACCTCTTTAAGCTTATCATAATTAACAGCCTTATGAGACGTAGCCCTCATGTCATCAAGGAGGCAGAGCATCATGTAGTCCCTCTTCTTAAGTCCCTCCCCGCCACCATTAGGGGTAGGCTGATAGTCCCACTAGGGGTCCTTGGGGGGGACAGCGACCCTACCGGTGGGCAGAGTAGGGTCAGTGAGGTGGGCCTGGTCTGCATGTTCTTGAGTGGCCTTTAAGATGAGGTCACACTCATCAGGGGTTAGGGTAGATGTTAAAATAACATGGAGGTCTCTCCAGGTGAGGTCATACTCTTGGACCAGGTACTGAAACTCTTTAATGAACGCAGAGGGATTGGAGGAAAAGGAGCCTAGTTTCTTTTCAGTCTGAGCAAGATCCGGCAGCGAGAAAGGAACATGGACACAGACGAGCCCTTCGGCACCAGCTACTTCACAAAGGGGGGCCATGAGAGAGGGGGGAGGGTCTTTAGAGCGGGTATGGTGGCTTACAGGGGAAGGGGAAGGGTAAGTAAGGGAAGGACCCTTAAGGGAGGAAGGAGGGGGAGAGAGGAGCGGGTTGGAGAGGGGAGGAGTCGGGTGAGTGTCGGAAGGTGAGGAAAGGTGAGAGAGGGAGGGGTAGATGGAGGAGGCCGAAGGGGCAGGAGAGGACGGAGAGGGAGGTGTAGGAGGCTCGGCGCCAGCGCCAGCACCTCCAGCAGGAGGGGAAGGGGAGGGGCGGGAATATGGAGGAGGTCGGGGCGGGGGAGAGAGATCCTGCAGGTCAGGGTCAGGGACGGAGTTAAAAGCCGGTGGCTGCAACTCCGGCTGGGAGGAGGGGGAGTTGGAAGAGGGAGTGGGGGAATGGGCGACAGCAGGACCTGCGTGGCAGAACAGGGGAAACAAAGGGCGGGGCGGGAGCTCAAGGAGAAGAAAGCTTGAATGTAGGGAACTTCCGACCACTTTTCAGACCGCTTACAAAAGTTAAAGAGATCAGTCAGGATGTTAAAATCAAGAGTTCCATCTTTGGGCCATCGAGAGCCATTATCCAATTGGTACTGGGGCCAGGCTGTATTACAGAAGAAGCGGAGGCACTTAGGGCGTAAATCCTCTGATAGCCCCAGAGTGCAGAGATTAGAGAGAAGGCACCCCAGAGGTGTTTGGGGGCTAAGTTTAGAATTTTGGGTACCCATATCTAGCCTGTAGATGGGAGCGAAAGGCAGACACACGAGCGTCTTCGTGAGCCACCTGACACTGGCGGGCAGTGGGGCCAAGGAAGCAGAAGATGTCTCACCCCCTGCTTCTTGGCTGGCAGTGGGACAACCTGGTTGCCCGGGCAACTCTGACAGGGCTGCACGTTTGGAAAACAGAGAAGCCCAATGGAAAAAAAAAAAAAAAACCCACAGACTAGAGATGGGGAGGGGAACTTACCCTGGCCGTTTGCAGTGGTTAAGATGGAAGTCAGAGAGTTCCGGTCCGGGGGCCAAGGGGAGAGCTAAGGGCCAGGGCCAAGGGGGTACCTGGCCTGCGGCGAATGCCCTCTACCCTAGACTGCAGCTTTTGGCACCAAATGTAACAGGCGAAGCGAGTGTGAGTTGCGTGAGAGATGAGAGCTTAGCAGACAGAATGCAGAAACTCCTTTATTGTGCTCCCGGGCAAGGTCTGCTGACCGGTAGGGGTGTCAGTCAGCAGAGTCGCACCAGGAGAGGAAGGGAGGGCATCTTTATAGCAGGGTCTGGGGTCGGGGGTCAGTGGGGCATCTTCTCGTGAGATGAGGCAGAACAAAGCAGTTCTTCCCGTGAGATTTGAAGTTTGCCGTGCATTTCCACTTCTGCCCCCGCCCCCAGGCTCCAGGGTCTCCTGTCCCAGCTGCAGGAGCAAAGGGGAAGGAGAAGGGGAGGGGGAAGGGGAAGGGGACTCGACCTAACAAGTAGCACACGCCTATAATCTCAGTACTTGGGAGGTTGAGACAGAAGAATCGTGAGTTCGAGGCCCGTCTCAGCAACTTAGCAAGACTCTGTTTCAATTTTTAAAAAATAAGCCGGGCATGGTGGCACATGCTTGTAATCCCAGTACTTGGGAGGCTGAGACAGGAGGATCGCAGTCAGCTACTTAGTGAGGCCCTCCGCAACTTAGCGAGACCCTGTTTCAAAATAAAGAATAAAAAATAGGGCTGGGGATGTAGCTTGGAGGTAGAATGCCCCTGGGTTCAATCCCCAGTAGTGCAAAAAACTAAATAAATAAATAAAAAATAGCTGGGCATGGTAGCACATGCCTGTAATCCCAGGACTTGGAAGGCTGAGACAGGAGGATTGGCAGATTCGCAGCCAGCCTTAGCAACTTAGTAAGTCCCTTTGCAACTTAGTGAAACCCTGTTTCAAAATAAATAAAATAGGGAGGAACCAAGATGGTGGGGTAGCAAGAAGCAGTGTATCGCCCACGTGCCAAGTCAGAGCTCGGCAGGCGGGAAGACCGCTCCTTGACAAGAAAACAAGGGCAGCTAAAACTCAACAAAACAATGGGAGACAAAGTGCAGCAGACTGCGAGGCAGTGGAAAGAGTGGAGGGCAGTAGAGAATTCAAAGCATTTTACCTGGTAATCAGAGAGCAGAGACAAAGGCACCATCTTGGCTGAGCCACACCAGCACTGCAGCCCCCGGAATCCTCCAGCAAAGAAACAGTGGATTCTTGTGAAACCAGCAATTATAGTCCACCATCAAAAGCAGTCAACATTGGACCATGATGATATCCACGTTGAACCAGATCCACAAAACATGGGCGAGTGAGATAAAGGGAGCAAGCATGTAACCGGCACTCTGAAACTCAGAACTTGGCCGGCGGGAAGACTGCTTCTTAACAAGAAAAGTAGGGAGGGGAGGAGGGCTGCAGGGCTGGGGCATTAACTGTGTCCTGGCTCAGAGCCCGTGAAGAGGATGAGGAGGAAGGTGCAGCTGTGGCCATGGCCACAGAGCTTCAGGTGCTGGCTGCTGCTGAGCCCAACATGGAGACAGCTCACCACTCCCCAGCACCCTCTCCTGCCTGCACTGGCGCCCAGAGGTCTTTCAACCATTTTAAAAAATATATTTGGGAGGGGCCCACATGAACACTGGACCCGCAGCCTGAGAGTTATGTGCAGATGCAGTGGAGCCCAGCAATGGGACCCATGCTGTGGCACCCCCAGCTCCAGCAGATGGTGATTGTGGCCAGCCAGTGCTCCTGTGGGAAGATGTGTCCTGGCTCCAGGAAGCAGATGAAGGAGATGTTGGCCGAGGACCTGGAGGAGTCTCAGGGCAGCAGTGCTGCCGAGGTCCTCTCAGCCACAGAGCTCAGGGTCCAGTTGGCACAGAAGGAGCAGGAGCTGGCCAGAGCCAAAGAGGCCTTACAGGGGAGAACCGACATAGTGGGAAAGAGACAACGTGTCGCTGGTGCTCCAAGAGTCAGAGCCCAGATGGTGGGAAGACTGCTTCTTGACAAGAAAAGCAGGACAGCCAAATCTCAGAAAAATAATGAGAGCCAAAGTGCAGAGGACTGTGAGTCAGTGGAAGGAACAGAGGGAGGTAGGGAGTTCAAAGCATTTCACCTGGTAAGTGGAGAGCTGAGACAAAGGTGCCATCTTGGCTGAGCCACCCCAGCACTGCAGCCCCCGGAATCCTCCAGCAAAGAAACAGCAGATTCTTGTGAAACCAGCGATTATAGCCCACCATCGAAAGCAGTTGACATCGGACCATGATGAAACCCAAGTTGAACAAAATCCACACCTACAACAGCAGTGACTGCAAAGGGTGGGACGCGAACCTCAGTAGCCCCCGCAAAGAAAGTGATGTGGAGAGACATGGATGAGGCGGCCAGGCATAGGAACACCCCAATACCGAGAAAAAGAGTGGGTGAAACATGGCCCCCCCTGGAGTAGCCTAGCACTGGCGCAGAATACCACAGCACTGAGGACCTGGATGAACACAGCATGGCCCCCTGGAACATCTCAGCAATGAAAATGCAGGGCCACACCTACACCAAAACTCCTGGAGACCAACAGGAAAGAGACAGCAGATTCTTGTGAAACCAGTGACTATAGACCACCATTGAAACCAATCAACTCCGGAACATAATGAAGCCCAAGTCAATCCAGACCCGCACCTACAACGACGATGGTTTTAAGGGGTGGGCCATGAGCCTCTGCATCTGCAACGAGTGCAATGAGGAGAGACAAAAAAGAGGTGGCCATACACAGGAGCAGCCCAACTCTAAGAACAGGAGCCAGTAAGCCACGGCCCCCCATGAGCAGCCCAACACCGTCCTGGAACACCCCAGAACCAAGGACATATGTAGATGAGACATGGCCCCCTCCCCAGCGGCCCAGTACAGAGAACACGGGTGGGTCGGCCCCTGGACCCACCCCCAGAGACCCCCTCCTGCACTGGGGACTCAGGCAGGCAAACCTTCGACCCCGCCCCCAGAGGCCCCCAGCGCTAGGGTCATGGGGCAGATGAGCCCTCAGCCCCACCCCCGGAGAACCCCAGTGCTTGGGGCCGCAGGGCGAGCAAGCCCTTGGCCCCGCTCCCAGAGAACCCCTCTCCCCGGCGCTGGGAATGCAGGGCGGGTGAGCCCTTGGCCCCACCCCTGGAGACCCCCAGTGCTGGTGACACGGGGCAGGTGAGCCTTTGGCCCCACCCCTGGAGAACCCCTCCCCCCAGCGCTGGGGATGCAGGGTGGGTGAACCCTTGGCCACACCCCCAGAGATCCCCTCACCCCAGCGCTGGGGACGCAGGAAGGGTGAGCCCTCAGCCCTGCCCCCAGAGAACCCATCCCCCCAGTGCTGGGGACACAGGGCGAGTGAGCCCTTGGCCCTGCCCCCAGAGACACCTTCCCCTCCGTGCTGGTGATGCAGGGTGGTTGAGCCCTTAGCCCCACCCCCAGAGACCCCCCTGGCACTGGGGACAAGGGGGTGGTGAGCCCTTGGACCCTCCCCCCAAAGACCTCCCAGCACTGGGGACAGGGGTAGGTGAGCCCTCAGCCCCACCCCCAGAGAACCCCAGCACTGGGGACATGGGGTGGGTGAGCCCTCGGCCCCGACCCCAGAGAACCCCTCCCCCCGGTTCTGTCAATGCGGGTGGGCGAGCCCTTGGCTCCACCCCCAGAGAACCCCTCCTCCCGGCACTGGGGACGAGGGGCAGGTGAGCCCTCAGCCCCACCCCCAGAGAACCCCTCTCCCTGGACTGAGGACGCGGGGTAGGTGAGCCTCGGCCCTGCCCAGAGACACCCCCCCAGCACTGGGGATTCGGGGCAGGTGAGCCCTCGGCCCCCACCCCCAGGGAACCCCTCACCTGGTGCTGGGGACATGGGGTGGGTGAGCCCTTGGCTCTGCTCCCAGAAAACCCCTCCCCCCAGCACTGGGGATGTGGGCAAGGTGAGCCCTCAGCCCCGCCCCCAGAGAACCCCTCCCCCTGGTGCTGTCAATGCGGGTGGGTGAGCCCTTGGCCCCACCCCCAGAGAACCCCTCCTCCCGGCGCTGGGGATGAGGGGCAGGTGAGCCCTTGGCCCCGCCCCTGGAGAACCCCCTGGCACTGGGGACACAGGATGGGTGAGCCCTTAGCCCCATCCCCGGAGACCCCCAGTGCTGGGGACGCAGGGCGGGAAAGCCCTTGGCCCTTCCCCCAGAGAACCCTTTCCCTCGGCACTGGAGATGCGAGGCAGGTGAGCCCTCGGCCCAGTCCCCAGAGAACCCCTCACCCCAGCACTGGGGATGCGGGGAGGGGAAGTCCCCAACCCCACCCCCAGGAACCCCTCCCACCAGCACTGTGGATGTGGGGCAGGAGAGCTCTGGCCCCTGCCCCCTGCCCCCAAAGACCCCTCCCCCCGGCACTGGGGACGCAGGGCAGGTGAGCCCATGGCCCCAGCGCTGGGGACTCAGGGAAGATGAGCCTTTGGCCCCACCCCCAGAGAACCCCTCAGCCCGGCACTGGGGGTGTGGGGAGTGGGAGCCCCCGGCCCCGCACCATAGTATCCCAGTGCTAAGGTCACGGGAGGATGAGCCATGACCCTGCACAGGAGGGACCACAAACAAAGAGAGAAAACCTCAGATGAGTGAAGAAGGTGAACTGAGGGAGACAGGGCCAGGGAGGGGGGAAGGAGAGGGAAACAAACTGGAGCACAGGATGGAGTTACACAAAGATATCAAAGTCAACTATTATGCTGAAAACGGGAAGGGGGGAGGCAGGGGGTGGGAATTGGGGAGGGCTAATTGACCGATGAGTGCATGTATACATCAACTACCCTGAAATCCTTCAAGATGTATGTTTGCAATGCACTAATAAAATAAATAAATAAAATAGGACCAGGGAGTGGCTGAGAGGTAGAAGACCTCTGGGCTGAATCCCCAGTACCAAAAATAACAACTAATTAAAGGGCTGGGTATATGGCTTGGAGGTAGAATGCCTCTGGTTTCAATCCCCAGTACCAACAACAACAAAAAACAAAAACAAAAATAAAGATTGTATGATACTGCACATGGAAGGCTAAACACATCTGCTTTAGTCCTCATTTCTTTACCTGCTCATTTCTCTGCCTGCATCAAATTTGCAGCTTTTGATGAGGATGGTGATACTAGGTACCCAACAGAATGAGCACAAAGAAGAGATGGTAACTTCCATTTAAATAGCACAGGGGAATCAAATCTTTAGGCAGGGATACTTTGAAATCAGATGTTGCTTAAGCAGAATATCTTGAAGAGAAGACAGACATGATAATCCTTTGTAGCTGTAGACTCAGGTTCAACTAGCATTTACCAAGGACCTATTATGCAGTATGCACTAGGCTAGGCATTTTAAAGAGCATAATCCATTAAGTTCAGAACAAAAGAGTTACACCCCTTCTTTGGTGTTGAGCAGAGATATGTGAAAAAAAGAAAACTATTTTAGGACTAAGGAAGGAAGAAAGGGTCTCACTAGACATTATCCCATGTAGGGGAAAATATTTCAGGAATATTTCCTGGAGGCTCAAGGGCACATGTTGAAGCTTACATTTGGATAATACAGCACTCAGTTAAGCCTTAATTCCTCTAAGGAATGTGGCAAGAGCATTAGACATAAAAGATTTGGGTTTTCTCCATATTAGTTCATCTTACATGTTAACTTTAAGGAAAGATTTTGCAATGTGCTGTTTCTGTGAAACCCATCATTCATAAATTGAGGATTCTCAACACACAATACAAAAAGTGATGTGTAAATCTATAAGGAAAGAAACAACATGTCCACATGGGGAGGTTTCTCTGCAGAGAGAATCATCCTCCATTTCTCCTAAGTGGTATTACATATTACCGTCTGCTATAGCTTATTTGCATGTGCCTTTTATCTCATACCTAACCAGATTTCAAGGCATCTGGAGCATTATTTACCAAAGCATCCAACACAGCCAGTTACAGGAAATAAATTCTCAGAGGCTGCAAAGAACAGAGATTAAGTTCTAGAACTGGCCATGCCACTGAAGATGGGACAAATGCAAGTGGAGCACGTCCTTTTCCCTTGCCAGTATTTGCTCTTCCTTCCTCTCAAGAGCATTATCCCAATTTTCATCAGGTTTCCATTCCTTGCACAGACTATGTCCTTCCCGAAAATCTGACCCTACTCCTGGCTCCAGGGGCAAGCCCTGTTTGACTTCATCACATTCTATCATCCTCCTGGCCACAATGATTGGGTCAAGGATGTATCCCCAGCCAGGAGTGGTAGCACATGACTGTAATCCCAGTACTTGGGAGACTGAGACAGGAGGATCACAGTTTCGAAGCCAGCCTCAGCAACTTCGCATGTCCATTTCAAAATAATAAGTAAGAAGCCGAGCATGGTGGCACACATCTGTAATCCCAGTACTTAGGAGGCTGAGACAGGAGGATCACAGGTTTGAGGACAGCCCCAGCAAGTAGTGAGACTATCGTCAACCTAGCGAGATCCTGTTTCAAAATAAAAATAAAATAGAGCTGAGGGTGTACCTTGGAGGTAGAAGGTCCTGGGTTCAATCCCCAGTACCACACACACAAAAGATAGATCTCCCTCCGGGCCATTGAAATGTAAGAAAATGTGACATTTGTTATATATTTCAAGGAAAGAAACTTTCTTATTCTTCTATGGAAGTTACCTGTAGAGACATCCTTTTTCACCTGGACATAAACAAGAAAGACTAAACCCATGAAATATGTTGGCCGTCATCTTGAGGCCACAGAGAAGCCAGTCAGCAGGTAGTATAGAAGGCAGAGAGAGACATGAAAATAAACTGGACTTTTCTTAGCCAGGCGTGGTGGCACATACCTGTGATCCCAGTACTTAGGAGACTGAGACAGGAGGATCACAGGTTGGAGGCCAGCCTTGGTAACTTAATGAGACCCTTAGTAACTTAGCAGGTCCTCTTCCATAATAAAAAAGTTAAAAGGTCTGGGGATGTCACTTAGAGGTAAAACGTCCCTGGGTTCAATTTCCAGTACCCACCCCCCAAAAAAGAAATATATACAGTGTGAAATGGTTAAATTTGGCTAATTAACATATGCATATAGCACATATTTATCTTTTTTGTGTGTGGTGATGAGAACACTTTTTTTTTTTAGTACTGAGGATTGAAACCAGGGGCATTCTACCTCTATATTGGTCAGGGTTCACTAGACTAACAGAATTCACAGAATGAGTACATGGAAAAAGGGATTTATCAGATCAGCTTACAATGTAGTCCCAAATTCCGACTGCACATGGAGAGTCAGAGGAACCAGTAGCTGGTTGAGCAGTCTAAGAGCTCTTCGGAGAAACGATGGTGAAGTTTCAGTTCAAAGGGCTGGAGGCCAATGATCTCAAACAAGAGCAGAAGATCAAGAAGCTCTTCAGAGAAACAGCGAAGTGGAGGCCGACAATCTCAGACGAGAGCAGATGTGTTTTCTTCGAAAGAGTCACACATCCCTCTACGCGGCTTTCTTCTTCTTTTATCTAAGTCCTGCACCTATCAGAACCCTGCTGCCTACATTTAGGGCAGGACTTTCTGTTTAATCTGCTGTTACACACCCAAAGTCACATGATCTTGGGCGTGTCATGATCCAGTCAAGTTGACAAATTAGATTAACTATCACAAGTCCACCCCTTGTCAACTTGACTCCTAACCCTATCTTTTTAAATCATATTAATCTTCAAATAAACACAATAACAATATCAAAATCTCGCCTAACATGATAAAGCTATCCCACATACAACCGGAAACGCACCAGTCACTTCCCCTGAATAGGAGGCAGGGCTTTCTGAGTGATACTTATTCCTAATACTTAAGTATTGATATAAAGTCCATCAGTATTATATTACATGATAGAGAAATAAGGGAGGAGATAAGATAGAGATATCTGCTTAACACATATAAATATATATATACAAACATATTCTTAACAGAATAATAAGAATATTTATAGCAATTACAATCCTCGTTTCTGTAACTGGTCTCGTGGCCATAGTTGGTACTTATAACTACCTTCTTCTACTACCCATTCTGTATTTCCTATACCTTCAGCCAGCACTTCGGCAGGTCTTGGTTCTTTACCTGGAGGGGTGACCCACACCTTCATTCCTGGAGGGTCTGAGACATTTGCCATCCTGTCCGGATTAGGTTGTTGCAGTTTTCCATTGATTTTAATAACAGGACATGACAATACTAGGAGATGCCCTAAGGGATCTCCTGCTTTCCAGGTATACTTTTCCTTACTCCCATTGTAGAGTAATAGTCCAATTTCCCCTTGGTAATCTGGATCAATAATCTCAGCCAGCACCATAACTCCCTTCTTAGCCTGTTGACTCAAAGGCATGAGGAGCCCAAAGTGGCCAGGGGGAAGTCTTAACTTCCAGTTTAGTGGAATCATTGTTGTGCCTCCTGGTGGAAGCATTCCTGCTTCTGGAACTAAGATCTGGAGGCCAGCAGAACATAGGGTTGCAGGGACAGGAAGCAAAAATTTTCCTAGTGGGTCACTAGGGGTAATGGTGAGTGGTACCATTCCCATTTCCACCCCTTGATTCCTGGACCCGTGAATTCTGGCTATAGGGGAAATAGTACCATAGAGCAGACGCTGATTTAGAGAATATACAGCCTTCTGGAGAACCTTGCCCCAGCCTTGCAAAGTATTGCCACCTAGCTGACGCTGTAACTGAGTCTTCAAAAGGCCATTCCACCATTCTATCAAGCCAGCTGCTTCAGGATGGTGAGGAACATGGTAGGACCAGTGAATCCCATGAGCATGAGCCCATTGCCGCACTTCTTTGGCTGTGAAGTGAGTTCCTTGGTCAGAAGCAATGCTGTGTGGAATACCATGGCGGTAAATAAGGCATTCTGTAAGTCCATGGATAGTAGTTTGGGCAAAAGCTTTACGTGCAGGGAAAGCAAATCCATACCCAGAGTAAGCGTCTATTCCAGTGAGGACAAAGCGCTGCCCCATCCATGATGGAAGGGGTCCAATATAATCAACTTGCCACCAGGTTGCTGGCTGATCACCTCAAGGAATGCTGCCATATCGGGGGCTCAGTGTCGGTCTCTGATGCTGACAGATTGGGCATTCAGCAGCAGCTGTAGCTAGATCAGCTTTGGTGAGTGGGAGTCCATGTTGCTGAGCCCATGCATACCCTCCATCCCTGCCACCATGGCCACATTGTTCATGAGCCCACTGGGCAATGACAGGGGTGGCTGAGGAAGGATGCTGACTGCTATCCACAGACCAGGTCATCCTATCCACTTGATTGTTAAAGTCCTCCTCTGCTGAGGTCACCTTTTGATGGGCATTAACATCAGACATGAATATCTTCACATTTTGTGCCCATTTGGAGAGATCTATCCACATACCTCTTCTTCAAATGTCTTTTTCGCCAATCTTCCAATCATGTTCTTTCCAAGTCCCAGACCATCCAGCCAAACCATTGGCTACAGCCCACGAATTAGTATATAATCATACATCTGGCCATTTTTCCTTCCAAGCAAAGCGCACGGCAGCTTGGACCTGCTGCAAAACCTACTTCTGTTCTGGGCCCCATTCAAAACTAGCAGCTTTTCGAGTCACTCGGTAGATAGGCCGGAGTAACACAACCAAGTGAGGAATGTGTTGCCTCCAAAAGACAAACAGGCCCACCAGACGTTGTGCCTCTTTCTTAGTTGTGGGAGGGACCAGATGTAACAGTTTATCCTTTACTTTAGAAGGAATATCTCGGCATGCCCCACACCACTGGACTCCTAGAAATTTCACTGAGGTAGAAGGCCTTTGGATTTTAGTTGGGTTTATTTCCCATCCCCTGGCACGCAAATGCTTCACTAACAAGTCCAGAGTGGTTGCTACCTCTTGCTCACTTGGTCCAATCAACACAACGTTATCAATGTAATGGACCAGTGTAATACCTTGCGGAAGAGAAAGTCTATCAATATCTCTGCGAACTAAATTGTGACACAGGGCTGGAGAGTTGATATACCCCTGGGGTAGGACAGTGAAGGTATACTGCTGGCCTTGCCAGCTGAAGGCAAATAGCTTCTGGTGGTCCTTATGAATAGGTATGGAGAAAAAGACATTGGCCAAATCAATAGCTGCATACCAGGTACCAGGAGATGTGTTAATCTGCTCTAACAAGGAAACCACATCTGGTACAGCGGCTGCAATTGGAGTCACTACTTGGTAAAGTTTACGATAATCAACTGTCATTCTCCAAGTCCCATCTGTCTTCTGCACAGGCCAAATAGGAGAGTTAAATGGGGATGTGGTGGGAACCACCACCCCTGCATCTTTCAAGTCCTTGATGGTGGCACTAATCTCTGCAATCCCTCCAGGTATGCAATATTGTTTTTGATTCACTATTTTC
>PVJS01049325.1:0-14703 GCA_004027185.1 Glis glis | reverse complement strand
CTAGTGTCTCCCCTCATTTATCTGAGGTTTTGTTTATTTCCCAGTTTCTCTCTAGCTTCCACATATGACTGAAAACATACGGCCTTTCAGTTTCTGTGACAGGAAATCTCACTAAGCGTAATATTCTCGAGTTCCATCCATTTTCCTGCAAATGACATAATTGTGTTATTTTTTATGGCTCAGTAGAATTCCATTGTATATATATACCATATTTTGTAATCCATTTATCTATTGATGGATACCTAGGCTGGTTCCATAGTATGGCTACCGTGAATTGAGCTGCTATAAATATGGCCATGCATGTGTCTCTATAGTAATCTGATTTCAGTACCTTTGGGAAGATCCCCAAGAGTGGTATGGCTGGGTCGTAAATTGATTCCATTCCCAGTCTTTTGAGTAACCTCCATACTGACCTCCATAGCAGCTGCACTAATTCGCAATCCCATCAACAGTGTAGAAGAGTTCCTATTTCACCACATCCTCAACAGCACTTTGACTTCATGATGATTGCCATTCTGACTCGGGTTAAATGGAATCTCAGTCTATTTTTGATTTGCATCTCCTTAATTGCTAATGGTATTGAACATTTTTCATATATTTATTGGATATTTTTATCTCTTCTTTTGTGAAGTGTCTAGTTCAGTTGCCCATTTATTGATTGGATTATTTCTTGTTTTAGTGTTGTCTTTTAAGTACTTTGTATATTTTAGATACTAGTCCTCTATAAGAGGAATATCTGGCAAAGATATTCTTCCATTCTTTAGACTCCTCTCTTTAGACTCTCTTTAGACTCCTGATGGTTTCCTTTGTTACAAAGAAGCTTCTTATCTGAAGCATTCCCATTTACTAATTTTCATTTTTATTTCCTGGGCTTTGGAGTCTTATTGAGGAAGTATTTACTAGTGCCTATGTGTTGTATAGTTGGTCCTATGCCCTCTTATTGTAGTTGCAGTCTCTGGACTAATTTCTAGATCCTTTATCCATCTTGAGTTGACTTTTGTGCAAGGCAAGAAATTGGGATTTAGTTCCATTTTTCTACATATGTTTAACCAGTTTTCCCAGCACCATTTGTTGAAAAGGCTATTTTTTCTCCAACATCTGTTTTTGGCCCCTTTGTCAAAGGTCAAATTAATATGGTTATGAGGATTTGTTTCTGTATCTTCTATTCTGTTCCATTGATTAGTGTGCCTGTTTTTGTGCCAATACCATGCTGTTTTTATTACTGTAGCTTTGTAATATAGCTTGAAGTCAGGTATTGTGATGCCTCCAGTGTGTTTTTAGCTGCTAAGAATTGCTTTGGCTCTTATGGGTGTTTTGTTTTTCCATATTAACTTTAGGAGTGTTTTTTTCTGTTTTTGTGAAGAATGATGCTGGTATTTTAATTAGGATTGCATTGAATCTGTCTATCACTTTTGGTAGTGTGGCCATTTGATGATGTTTATTCTGCCTATCCAGGAATATAGGAGGTCTTTCCACCTTCTAATGTCTTCTATTTCTTTCTTCAGTGTTCTTCAGTTTTCATTATACAGGTCTTTTACTTCCTTGGTTAGAGTTATAACTAGATATTTTATTCTTTTTGAAGCTATTGTGAATGGGATCTTTTTCTCTATTTCCTTGTCAGTGGATTAATAATTAGTGTATAGAAAGGCTATTGATTTTTATAAGTTGATTTTGTAGCTGACTACTCTGCTGAGTTTGCATATCAGCTATAGCAGTCTTTCAGTTAATTTTATTGGGTTTTCTATGTATAAGATCATGTCATCAGCAAATAGAGATAATTTCACTACTTCTTTCCCTATTTGTATCCCTTTAATGTTCTTGTCTTGTCTTATTGCTTTAGCTAGAATTTTGAGTACTGTGTTGAATAGCAGTGGTGATAGTGGGCATCCTTGTCTTATTTCTGATTTTAACAGACATTCTTTCAATTTTTCTACTTAACTAAAATGTAGATCTCTTGAGTACCATGAAATATATTACATTTACTCGGTGGTTACCCGATTTAAAGGCTGAGATTAAAAAAATATATATTCTTTTTATTTTTCCTGACATGCCAATTTCTGTTAGTACATTTTTAAAATAGGAAAAATGTCTTCAAAGTTTTAGGTTAATTAGTAGCATAAAATGATACACTAGCACAGTTTTGACATAAGGAGAGAGTTAATAGTTTTTGGCATGTGTAAATTAAATCCTTACATAATTTTCATTTTAGTATTTTGAGTAAATATAGAAATTAAAGGATACAGAAAGTAAATTTAAATGCTGTATGACAACTACTTATTTGAATAATAAACACATACATAATTATTCATGTTTAATAATGAATATTATGCTCTGGATAAAGTGTTGAACTTTTAAATCATAGTATTTTGCTATGGGCTTTTAATATTGCCTTTTCACCTATAGGTAAAGCAATTACGTGTGGAATAATATGTGACCAAAATACCGAATATTAAAAAGGTCAATATAGTGGAAAGCACAAATAATAATCTATGAACATTACATTTACAGTATCACAAAATCATTACAAAGGTCATCCTAAAAAATTGAGGACCTAGCCCAACATTTATAGATATTCACAACACAGGGTGACTGTTTATCAAGCCTCATAATTGTCTGTTATAAATTGGAAATACATTCTAGGAACAGAAAACACCTTTCACCCAATGTGCTATACATCCTTGGTTTTTGCATACATGTGCTTCATAATTCACTTGATCAAACCTTTGTCTTTTCATTATTTGTGATTATAAAAAGGAAATTAAAAATTCTGCCATTTCAGAAGGCATGCTATGCACATGTTGCTATGTCAGGGACCTTAAATAGTTCTTTTGTTCATTATATTATAAATACTAACTGTATTGTTCATTATATTATAAATACTAACTGTATTATGGGTCCAAGGTTAATGCTTTAACTTCACTGTATTCATATGCTTTAAAGAAAGTTGTTGCAGAAGTATGAGGAGTTATGATCTTATTAAGAATTCTTATCTAGATTGACTAGAAAAATCTAATTACTTTCAAGATAAAATTTGCTTCAGTTTTTCCATTCTCTGAAATGCACAGAATTGGCTAACTTTCCAGACTTTTTTTAATGTGTTGGAAAAGTTTAGGCAATTTAAGACTAATTTTATAGCACTCTCTAAACTGCAATCGACAATTTAAAACAAGTATCTAAATCTAGATATTATGTTGCATTTGCTCTTATTTTGGAAGTAGAAATTGAAAAACTACTAACATAAAAATTGTATATACATTCACATCTTCCTTCAGTGAGCAAGTAAAATGGAAGACTGGCTTCTTGAATAGTCCTCTGCTTGCTCTCATACTCAACAGAATATTTCGAGCCTGTATTCTCCTTTTGAAGGAATGTGGTGGTTTGGGAAGGAAAAATTAATAAAATATTGAGGAGTTATATTTTATATTATGATCAAATGTAGATAGTGGAAACAACAAAAACACAGTTTGAGTCATTTCAAGAATGTTTATTGCAATTAAGACTGGGGCGCTTATTTATTTATTTATTTTATTTTATTAGTGCATTGCAATCATAGATCTTGAGGGATTTCAGGGTGATTGACATATACATGCACTCATCGGTCAATTAGCCCTCCCCATTTCACCCCCTGCCTCCCCCTTCCCTCCTTCCCATTTTCAGCACAGTAGTTGACTTTGATATCTTTGTGTATGTCCATCCTGTGTACCAGTTTGTTTCCCTCTCCTTCCTTCCCATCTCCCCCAGTTAGTTCTCCTTCTTCCCTCATCTGAGGTTTTCTCTCTGTGTCTGGAGTCCCTCCTGTACAGGGTAATGGCACATCCTCCTGTGACCTCAGTAGTAGGGTATTCCCTGGCGGGGCTAGGGGCTCGCCCACCCCATGTCACCGGTGCCAGGGGGAGGGTTTCTCTGGGGGCGGGGTCAAGGGCTTGCCTGCCCTGCATCATAATGCCAGTGGGAGGGGTTCTCTGGGGGCGGGGCCGAGGGCTCACCCCCTCCACGTCCCCAGCACTGAGAGGAGGGGTTCTCTGGGGGCGGGGCCGCGGGCTCACCCACCCTGTGTCCCAAGTGCCGGAGGGAGGGGTTCTCTGGGGTCAGGTTCAAGGGCTCTTCTGCCCTGCGTCCCCGGCGCCGGGGTGAGGGGTTCTCTGAGGGTAGGGCCAAGGCCTCACCCACCCTGTGTCCCCAGTGCCAGGGCAAGGGGTTCTCTGGGGGCCAGGCCGAGGGCTTACCTGCCCTGCGTTTCCAGCGCCTAGATGAAGGGTTCTCTGGGGGCTAGGTAGAGGGCTTGCCAGCCCCGCATCCCCAGTGCTGGGGGGAGAGGTGTTCTCCGGGGGCGGGGCCGAGGGCTGGCCCACCCCGTGTCCCCAGTGCTGGGGGTCTGCGGGGGCGGGGCTGAGGGCTTGCCTGCCCCCCATCCCCAGTGTCAGGGAGAGGAGTTCTCTGGGTCGGGGCAAAGAGTTTGCCTGCCCCATGTCCCCAGGGCCATGGGGAGGGGTTTTCTTGGGGCCAGGCAGAAGGCTCACCCACCCTGCATCCCCAGCGCCAGGGGAGGGGTTCTCTGGGGACGGGGTCAAGGGCTTGCCCGCCCCACATCCTCAGTGCTGGGGAGAGGAGGACATCTCTGGGGTTGGAGCCAAGGGCTCTCCTGCCTAGTGTCCCCAGTGCCAGGGGGAGGGGTTCTCTGGGGGCAGGGTCAGGGGTTTGCCAGTCCTGAGTCCATAGCGTCGGATCGAGGGGTTCTCCAGGGGCCAGGCTGAGGGCTCTTCCGCCCTGCATCCCCAGCGCGGGGGGAGGAGTTCTCTGGGGGCGGGGCCAAGGACTCTCCCACCCTGCATCCCCAACGCCCGGGCGAGAGGTTCTCTAGGGGCCAGGCCAAAGGCTGTCCCTCCCCGTGTTCCCAGCGCCAGGGCGAGGAGTTCTCTGGGGGTGGGGACGAGGGCTCGCCCGCCCTATGTCCCCAGTGCTGGGGGTCTCTGGGGGCGGGGCTGAGGTCTCGCCTGCCCCGCATCCCCAGCGCTGGGTTGAGGGTTGCTCTGGGGTAGGGTTAAGGGCTCTCCAGTCCCGCATCCCCAGTGTCTGTGGAGTCTCCGGGGGCTGGGCCAAGGGCTCGCCCGCCCTGAGTCCCGAGCGCTGGGGGTCTCCTGGGGCAGGTCCGAGGGCTTGCCCACCTGGCATCCCCAGCACAGTAGGTCTCCAGGAGTGGGGCCAAGGGCTCACCTGCCCCTTGTCCCCAGTGTAGTGTGTCTCCGGGGGCGGGCCCGAGGGCTCGCCACCCCGCGACCCCAGAGCCGAGAGGTCTCACCTGCCCTGTGTCTCCAGTGTCAGGGGGAGGGCTTCTCTGGGGGCAGGGCCAAGGGCTACCCCACCCAGCGTCCCCAGTGCTGGGGGGTTTCTCTGGGGGTGGAGCAAAGGATTCACTTCCCCGCATCCCCAGCGCCAGGGCGAGGGGTTTTTTGGGGACCTGGCACCGCATCCCTAGTGCTGGGGGAGGGGTTATCTGGGGGCAGGACAAGGGTTCACCCACCCCATGTCCCCAGTGCCGGGGGGCGGGGTTCTCTGGGGGCGGGGCTGAGGGCTGGCCCACCCCGTGTCCCCAGCGCTGGGGGGTCTCCAGGGGCAGGGCCGAGGGCTTGCCCACCCTGTGTCCCAAGCACCAGTGGGTGGGGTTCTCTGGGGGCAGGGCGATGGGCTCACCTGCCTTGTGTCCCCAATGCTGGGGTTCTCCAGTTGCGGGGCCGAGGGCCCGTCCACACTGTGTCCCCAGTGCCAGGGGAAGTGGTTCTCTGGTGGGGCCGAGGATTCTCCCACCCCATGTACCCAGCGAGGGGGGTCTCTGGGGGTGGGGGTGGGGGCTGACCAGCTTGTGTTCTCAGTGCTGGGCTGCTGGGGGGGCCATGTCTCATCTGCCGATGTCCTCAGTTCTGGGGTGTTCTGGGACAGTGTTGGGCTGCTCATGGGGGGCCATGGCTCACCGGCTTGTGTTCCCAGAGTTGGGCTGCTCCTGTGTATGGCCACCTCTTCTTTGTCTCTCCTCATCACCCTCGTTGTGGGAGCAGAGGATCACGGCCCACCTCTTGAAACCATCATCATTGTAGGTGCAGGTCTGGATTGACTTGGGCTTCATCATGTTCTGGAGTTGATCAATTTCAATGGTGGTCTATAGTCGCTGTTTTCACAAGGATCTGCTGTCTCTTTGCTGTTGGTCTCCGGGAGTCGTGGTGTAGGTGTGACCCCGCAGAGATGGCGCCTTCGCCTCCGCTCTCCACTTACCAGGTGAAATGCATGGAGTTCTGTTTAGCCCCCTGCTCTGTCCACTGCCTCCCACTCCACTGCTCTTTGGCTCTCTTTGTTTTGTTGATTTTTGGCTGCCTCACTTTTCTTGTTAAGAGGCAGTTTTCCCGCCAGCCAAGTTCGGAGTTTCAGAGTGCCAGAGACATGCTGCCTCCCTTTATCTCACTCACCCATGTTCTCGTTGCTGGGAAGCACTGGGGGGGCATGCCATGTCCGTCCATGTCCTCAGTGCTGTGGTGTTCTGCGCCGGTGTTAGGCTACCCCAGGGGGACCGTGTTTCACCCGTTCGTTTTCTTGGTGTTGAGCTGCTCCTGTGCCTGGCCTCCTCATCTATGTCTCTCCAGGTCGCTTTCTTTGTGGGGGCTGGTGCTCACATCCCATCCTTTGCAGTCGTTGCCCTTGTAGGTGTGGATCTGGTTCGACTTGGGCTTCGTCATGGTCTGATGTCGACTGCTTTTGATGGTGGACTATAATTGTTGGTTTTGTCAGGGTGAGCACGATAGCTCTGTGGAGAGTCCTAAGGAGTTCCCCAGCCTGGGAAGGGGAAACTCACCTGAGGGCCCCCGGAGTCCATGGGTCTACGAGGAAAAGGGAAACACAGTCAGAGAAACACCGGCTACCTCAAGATGTGAGAGCAGCAGCCCCAAATTCTTACAGTCTCTTTTATATAGGTACTGGAGATGGGGAGGCGGTTGGTTAGAGGTACTCGGTGGGAAAATGCCTCCTTTCTTTGAAGTTTTTCCGCAGGCAAAAGATGTGGATTCCCTCGGGACAGGTCTTCCGGGAGCAGAGATGAGCAGAGAGGAAAAGTCTGATGGTCAGCGGGTGGCCAGCTGAGTGTAAGGCTTTTTAACAACAAGTGTGATCCTTTGGAGTTCTGGTGGAAGGTGAAGTTCTTTCTCTTCCAAAACTAATCGCCTCAGGAACCTCAGATGTGAAGCTAGCCCATTGTGTTCTTAAAGATATGGGTCTTGCCTCTTTGGGCATGCCCCAGGCAAGCCTTCAGGATAAGCTAAGGACTTTAGGTTTTTTTTAAACTGTCTTCTCTTTCCCTTCCCATTGTCTCCTTTCTACCTAAAATTTTATTTCTTCTATTCTACTTCATCAGTTTCAAAAGAATCAGCTGTTTCTTTGCTGGAGGGTTCCAGGGGCCACGGTGCTGGCGTGGCTCAGCCAAGATGGCATATTGGTCTCTGCTCCCCGCTTACCAGGTGAAATGCTTTGCGCTCCCTACCGCCCTCGGCTCTTTCCACTGCCTCGCATTCTGCTGCATTTTGGCTCTCATTGTTTTATTGAGTTTTGGCTGTCCTGCTTTTTTTGTCAAGAAGCAGTCTTCCCGCCAACTGAGCTCCGAAGAGCACCGGCAATACGCTGCCTCTCACTATCCTGCCATCTCGGTTCTCCCCCAGCTTAGTTTTTGAGACAGAGTCTCGCTAAATTGCCCAGGCTGGCCTCAAACCTGAAATACTCCTGCCTCAGCCTCCAGAGTGGCTGGGATTACAGGGCTGCGACACCACGCCTAGCTAAGAAGATAAACTGCATAGGAACGAGGACAGACAGCACCTAGCAGGTGCCGGCCAGATGCCTTTTATTTATTAATATATCATACAAGCATGATTGCTGGGGAATAATTGCTAGGGCTAATTGATATGGCTGAGAGAGTGGAAAAGGACAGGAGAGGATTAAGAAGTTGAGGTTAGTTCCAACTGAAAGCAGGTGGAACAGTCCACTTGTTGTGGAGCTCAATCAATTTTGTGCTTCAGAGGTCCAGATGCTTGACACAGTTGATGACATCATGTGGCAGGCAGGATGCCATAAGAGACCATAACCAAATAGCAACTTTAGCTGGTGAGAGCTCACCACATGAAAAGGATCAGTGAGTGGTCTCAATAAAACCAAAGTGAGGAATTGCCCTATAGCTACAAGCAGAGCTGCCTGTCAGCTTCAGCCTTAACATCAGTGGTTGGAATGGCAAGGCTCTGTGATGGGCAAATCTGTGGTGAGCAGTCTTTTGGGTTCCCATAGTTATAGTCCTTAGGTTGATAGGTGGTAACATTAGTTGTCAAGGCATATCTTGGTTATGCCTGCACATTTCACATTGTGCCAGCACATTGTTCAGAATAGCTTTTGCAGAGCACCAGGAATGAAGACAAATTCAACTACTCCTCTCATCATACAATCTGAGAAAATAGGGCTATGGTTTATCTGTTCATGGTAGCTTTCACTCAGCACAAGGAATGAAGACAGTTTTGTTAGTGTTGAATTCTGCGTACTAAAACTATGCATTTGTGATAACTTGACCATCATGAAAGTAAAGATTACTCATATCTGAAAAAATCTAGAATATACAAATTACTTAAAATAATTTAACAATAAAAGAACAAATAACCCAATCAAGAGATGGGCTGTTGAAATAAATAGATACTTCATAAAAGTAGAAAGACAAATAAACAATAAGTATGTGAAAAAAGACTCAACATCATTAACAATCAGGGAGATGTAAATTAAAATGACACTGAAATTCCATCTAACCCCAATTAGAATGGCAACCATCAAGAAGTCAAACAATAATAAATACTGTCAAGGATGTTGGGAAATAGGAACTCTTCTGCACTGTTGTTGGGATTGCAAATTAGTGCAGCCACTTTGGAGATCTCTTTGGAATTTCCTCAGAAAACTGGGAATGAATCCACCATATAATCAAGCTATACCACTCCTGGGCATCTTTCCAAAGAGACTAAAATCAGAATATTAGAGTAATATATGCATATTCATGCTTATAGCAGCACAGTTCACAATAGCCAAATTATGAAACCAACCTATCTGTTCATCAACAGATGAATGGATTATAAAATTTGGGGATATACACACAATGGAATTCTATTCAGCAATAAAGAACAAAATTATGTCATTTGCAGGAAAATGGATGGACCTGGAAAACATTATGCAGAGTGAGATTAGCCAGTCACAGAAAGTGAAGGGTCATATGTTTTCTCTCATATGTGGAAGCTAGGGAGTAATCAGGATACAAGAGGGACTTTAGATAATGGAGGAGAAACTCCAATGGAGCCTGGTAGGTGATCTTGGGGAAGGGGGAGAGAGGGAGAATTAATGAAGGAAACACTTCCACTGACATTGTATACATATGTGAGAATACCAATGCCAATCTCAATATCTTGTGTGGGGAATGGGGGAGAGAGGCGAGGGAGCCTGGGGAAAGTTCACCAAGTGCTGTGTGCATGTATGTCACTATCACTATGAACTACATTATGATGTAAGACTATAAGAGACTATGATGCCTCAAATATGTATATATATATATAGAGAGAGAGAGAGAGAGAAAATTTCACCAAAGTTACTGGCTTTTCACAGAAGCTCAAAGATGAGTTAATTTTTTTTTTTTTTTGTGGTACCAGGGATTGAATGCAGGGGCGTTCTACCTCCGTGCTACACCCCTGGCCCAATTTTTTTATACTTTATTTTGAAACTGGGTCTCACGAAGTTGCAGAGGGCCTCACTAGGTAAAGAGAGAGAGAGCTGAGGCTGGCCGCGAACCTGGATCCTCCGGTCTCTGCCTCCCAAAGTACTGGGATTACAAGCGTGTGCCACCATGCCCGGCGTAAGATGAGTTAATTTTAAAACAAAAGCAAGAGCTATAATATCATTGAGTATTGTGATTTCATTTTATACTAAGGAGATAATAAAAAGTACAAATAAATCCTGCCTACCCTTCACCCTGTATTTCTTAATGGTAACATCTTGCATAAACCGAGAACAAAAACCAATCCAAAAATTGCATTAATAAAATTTATTGGCTTTCTTTATACTTTCCTAGTAGATATGCTCTAATTTTTATGTGGGTGTGTGTACTTAATTCTATTGAATTTTGATGCATATTTAGATTTTTTGACCACTACAGTCAAGATAAAGAGGTCTATCACAGGGATTTCTTCTGCTGCCATTTACAGCTGTGGCCACCTCCTTCCACTGATTCTTCCCTGACTACTTACAAACACTTAACTGTTTTCCACCGCATAATTACCTTGCAATTAATAGAGGTTGTTTAGTGTCTTGATTATTCCTTTATATTCCTGACAATGATTCCAAAGCATAGGTATTCTACATTTTTTTAATCTAACTTCTTTTTTTATTGATGTATTGTAATCACACATCTTGGTGAAGTTCAGGGTGATAGAGGCATACATGCACACAGCACTCATTGAGCCCTCCCCCAGTCCCCACCCCACTCCCTCTCCCTCCCCTCCTTCCCATGCTCGGCACAGTGATTAGTTTGATGTGCATCATGTCCATTGAGGTGTTTCCCTCTCCAAGTCTTTCTCCCTCCTCCCATCTCCTTCAGTTAGGTCCCCTCCTTCACTCCACTAACGTTTCTCTTCCTTTGTCTGGAGTCCCTCCTGTGTCCCAATTTTGCCCTAGCTTCAGCATATGAGGGAGAACATCTGACCTTTCACTTTTTGTGACTGACTAATCTCCCTTAGCATAATATTCTCCAGTTCCATCCACTTCCCTGCAAATGACATAATTTTGTTCTTTATGGCTGAGTAGAATTCCATTGTGTGTATATCCCATAATTTTGTAATCCATTCATCTGTTGATGGACATCTCGGCTGGTTCCATAGTTTGATAAATATGAATTGTGCAGCTATAAACATAGATATGCATGCGTTACTATGGTAGTCTGGTTTCAGTTCTTTGGGTAGATACCCAGGAGTGGTATAGCTGTGTCATATGGTAGGTTCATTCCCATTCTTCTGAGGATCCTCCACACTGTTCTCCAAAGTAGTTGCACTAATTTGAAATCCCACAAACAATGGATCAGAGTTCCTACTTCTCCACATCCTCACTAGCATTTATTATTGGTTTTTTTAATGATTGCCATTCTAATTGGAGTTAGGTGAAATCTCAGGGTAGTTTTGACTGGTAAGATGCTGAACATTTTTTCATACATTTATTGGCCATTTGTGTTTCTTCTTTTGTGAAGTATCTATTTAGTTCAATTGCCCATTTTTGATTGGGTTATATGTTTTGTTGGGGGTGAGTTCCTTGAGTTCTTTGTATATTCTAGATATTGTTCTCTGTCAGAGGATTAGCTGGCAAAGATCTTCTCTCATTCTGTTGGCTCTCTGTTGTGGTTCTTGATAGTTTCCTTTGCTGCAAAGAAGCTCTTTAGTGTAATGCAATCCCACGTATTAATCCTTGTTTTAATTTCTTGTGCCTTTGGTGTCTTGTGGAAAAGTTTTTATCCATACCTATATGTTGGAATGTTGGTCCTAGGCCCTCTTCAAGTAACTTCAGAGTCTTTAGTCTAATTTCCAATCTTTTATCCATCTTGAATTGACTACTGTGCAGGGTGAGAAAGTGGGGTTTATTTCCATTTTTCTGCACATGGATAACCAGTTTTGACAATACCATTTGTTGAAGAGGCTTTTTTCCAGGGTATGCTTTTGGTCCCTCTGTTAAAATTAAATTAGCTGTAAGTGTTTGGATTTGTTCCTGAATCTTCTATTCTGTTCCATTGCTCTATGTGTCTGCTTTTGTGCCAGTACCATGCTGTTTTTATTACTGTGCCTCTGTAGTATAGTTTGAAGTTATGTATTGTGATGCTAGTATAGTTTGAAGTCAGGTAATGTGATGTCTCCTGCATGGTTCTTATTGCTGAGAATTATCTTGGCTATTCTGGGTCTTTTTTTGTTCTAAATTAATTTAAAGACTGATTTTTCTACATTTGTGAAGAATGACCATGGTATTTTAATGGGGATTACATTAAATCTGTATATCACTTTTGGAAGAATGACCATTTTGATGATATTTATTCTGCCTATCCAAGAGCATGGGAGATCTTTTCACCTTCTAAGATCTTCAATTTTGTTCTTTAATGTGTTATAATTTTCCTTGTAGAGGTCTTTTACCTCCTTGGTTAGATTTATTCCTAAGTATTTTATTGTTTTGGAGGTTATTATAAGTGGAAATGTTTTCTAGATTTCTTTTTCAGTGGATTTATGGTTGGCATATAGAAAAGTCAAAGATTCTTTTAGATGGATTTTGTATCCAGACAGCAAGCACTAGCAATTTAAAAAAAAATGTGACATAATTCCCTGCATCTTTTCAGACCATGATGGAATGATATTAGAAATCAACAATAAGAAGACACAGAGAAATTTCATAGATACATGGAGACTGAATACCACACTGCTGAATGAGAACTGAGTCATAGAAGAAATAAGGGGAGAAATAAATTCCTAGAAACAAATGAAAATAGAGACAAAACATATCAAAATCTCTGGGACACTTTGAAGGAAATATTAAGAGGAAAATTCATAGCACTGGGTGCTCACAAAAGAACAGAAAATCACCAAATAACCTAATGACACACTTCAAAGCCCTTGGAGAGCAGGAATTATCTAATCCCAAAACCAGTAAAAGACAGGAAATCATTAAAATCAGAGCAGAAATCAATAAAATTGAGAACAATAAAAAATACAAAAAATCAACAAACCAAAAGCAGCTTTCTCAAAAAAAAAAACAAGCAAGATATATAAATCATTATCCATCCTAACCAAAAGAAAGAGAATCAATCCAAATTTTTAAAATAAGAGATGAAAAAGATGATATTACCAACGATAGCATGGAAATCCAGAGGATCGTCAGAAAGTATTTTGAAAAAAATATAGTTCAACAAAATGGAAAACCTAGAAGAAACAGACAAAATTTTAGATACATACAACCCTCCTAAATTGAATCAATAATGTATAGAAAATTTTAATGGACTAATAGGAATCAAAGAGATTGAAATAGTAATAAAGAGCCTACCACCAAAGAAAAATCCCAGGTCCACATGCTTTCCCAGTCAAATTTTATAAAACTTTTATAGATGATCTAATACCAATACTTCTCAATCTATTCCATGAAATTGAAAGAGATGGGATTCTTTCAAACACATTCTGTGAAGCCAGCATCACATTAATACCAAAACTGAATAAAGACAGCTCAAGAAAACTACAGACCAATATTGTTGATGAACTTAGGTGCAAAACTTCTAAACAAAATACTAGCAATGCACATTCAAAACCACATCGAGAAAATTGTACACCATGACAAAGTTGTGTTCATGCCAGGTATGCAAGGCTGGCTCAACATATGAAAAACAATCCAGGTATTCTACATTTTAAAAATGTATCCATTGAATAGCATTTGAGTTATTTAAATTCATTCTATTATGAAAAAATCTATTGTTAATATTTGTGTACCTGACTTTTTATGAACATATATTTATTTTTCTGGGATAGATATCCAAATGTCCAATTTCTGGTTTATAAGGGAACATACTTAGTTTTCTATTAAATTATCAAAAATGTCCACAATGACATCAACATTTTGTATTGTTTACTTTAATTGCTCTGGTAGTTATGCAATGATATCTAAGCTAGTGTGAGTATAATTTGCATTTCCCTAATGATGAATGATGGACATAATTGGATCTACTATATGTCATTTGTATATGTCTTTAAAATGTCTATTAATGCCTTTTTGTCCATTTATAATTAAATTGTTTGGTTCTGTTTTCTGTTCAGCTTTGAGTATTTTCCAAAAATAGATATCTTAACACAAGCATGTGGACGTGTGGTATGAAACATTATATTTCAGTTAGCAGCTTACATTCCTTCAGGAAAATATTTTACAAGAATTTTAAATATACATAAAATTGGCAGATAATTCAGAGATCTTGTATATGCTACCCCCAAACCAACATTTTCACATATCTTTGACATCTTCCACTAATGTGGCACATTTTCTACAATTTATGAACCAGTATCAATGCATTAATATTAACACAATCCCAGAATTTACATTAAGATTCGCACTTCATATTGTGGAATTTTTAAACTTATAAAGTCATGTATTTACCAGTAAAATGCCATATAGGATATTTTCACTTAAAAGTTCCCCCATGCTTTGTCTATTCTTATCCTACTATAATATGTAAGCCTCTTCCATATCTTTTCATAGCTTGCTTTCTCATTTTTTATTACTGGATATTACTACATTATATGAATGTACCACAGCTTGTGTATCCATTTACCTATTGAAAGATATCTAGTTTGATTCCATTTTGGGGCAATTATGAATAAGGCTGCTATAGACTTCCATTCCAACATTTTATGTAGACCTGTTTTTTGTTTTTGTTTTTTGTGGTACCGGGGATTGAACCCAGGGGCTTTCTACCTCTGCGCTACGCCCCCGGCCCTATTTTTTTTTATGCTTTATTTTGAAACCGGGTCTCACGAAGTTGCAGAGGGCCTCACTAGGTGGGGGGGAGAGAGAGAGAGAGAGACAGGGAGAGAGAGAGAGAGAGACAGGGAGAGAGAGAGAGAGAGAGAGAGAGAGAGAGAGAGC
>PVJS01049323.1:0-14703 GCA_004027185.1 Glis glis | reverse complement strand
CACAAACCTATAAGACTCAATCACTATCTGGAGCATGAAAGGGAGGGAAGGGGGAGGGAATAGGGTGGGATTGGAGGGAGGGCTAAATGTGCAATGTGTGCATGTATGATGTTCATACCCTGACATATATCAAAATGTATAATTATAATTTACAATGCACCAATAAATGAACATAAAAAGTTAAAAAAAAAAAAGAGAAACAGAGCAACCAGCCGGGCGTGGTGGCGCTGCTTGTAATCCCAGTACTTGGGAGGTTGAGACTAGAGGATCCAGGTTCGCGGCCAGCCTCAGCTACTTAGCGAGGCCCTCCGCAACTTACTGAGATCCTGTCTCAAAAGAAAGAATAAAAAATAGGACTGGGGGTGTAGCTCGGAGGTAGAATGCCCCTGGGTTCAATCCCCAGTACTGCAAAAAAAAAAAAAAAAGAAAAAAAAGAAAAACAGAGCAACCAACACCTGGTGATTGCACAGAGATTCTGAGAACCCCTGGAAATGAAGAAGCAAAATATTTTTGGGTAGATATTATGCTCCTCCTGCTTTACATGGGTGGACTTTTTTTTTAGATTAGAGGCTGGTGGGCTACACTTAAATGTTATTTTCCTTGTAGCCCAATGACCATTTTTTAGGTGACCTTTGCCTCACTATGGACTTTTGGTTTCCTCAGAACATGATGGTTCAACTTCCCTCGTGGGATGATAAAACAACTACTGGGAATCAAGAAAATGCTATACTTTAGAGACATGTTGGGGCCTGTTATGCAAGTAGAAAACTGTAATGGATACTAATCCCCAAGTTGATATTTTCCAAGTACTTATAAAGCTCGATTTAGATAGCAGAACTGATTTATTGTCTGTATATCTATGTTTTGGAATGGCCTGTTTCCTACTTTTGTACTGAAATACTTTAATGAGTGAATTGCTGATCTAAGCTGCTGACTGGTTCACAGGGTTCTGGTCATCTTCTGGCCTCTGAGGTTCTTTTCATCTTCTGGTCAACCTCTACATACTTAGTCAAATATTTCACTCCTTCATCAAGAGTTTTACTACTATATTTAGCTTTTTTACCGAAAAATTTCTACACAAAATAGCATCAGATCTTCTCTCTCTGTTAAGAGTTATCTGTTATAGTCAGATACCCAAGGAACTCAAGTACAGGTGGTCTGCTTTATTCTATGTTAAATCTAAACTTTTATTTACAGTTCATTTCTACCCTAACAGTGATTTCTACTTCAACAGCCTTTACAATAAATAGTCCTTTCATCTCCAAGAGCTACAAAGTTTTTCCTTAACTCCCATAAGAAGAGCACCTACATATTATTTTGTATAATCTATGATATTTTAGAAAAAGAAAGAGATCATTAACTGAGGGGACACTAGAAAATAGCAGCACAAACTAAGTCTATGGAATCCTTATCTGTGAAATGCAGGAATATATTATGCAGATTAATCAAAACTATATGTACTTGTCATTCTATATATGCTTGTATTTAAAAAATATAAGTACATTCATGCACATATATGCATACATTCATATTTCCTACTTCTCTTGTGCTTTGTAGAATCCTCTATAACAATACCTTCTGTATTTGCCTCTAACCACCAAGAAGCTCCATTGATGTAATCAATAAATAATACAATTTGGGGGCTTATTATTTCCCTCGATGTTACATATCAGCTATCACTTTCTTCTACTGGAAACTTCTGCTGTGACCACTGCTTCTTCTCTGACCTTATAATACTATTTATTCATAATTATCCAGAGAATATTTAAATAAAAAAAGGATTTAAACATGACTATATACAGATATTTCCTATATCCTTTTCTAGGTATAGTTTTTACTATTTATCAAGTACGAAGCACTGAAAATTATGATTGTAAACCATTTAGTGTTGTTGCGACTTCACTATACTTCTTAATCAAGAAAATTTAATATGCTGTCATTTAGATGAAGCACTTTTTATCAATCCTTATTATTTTTAAAAAATCTGAAGTTAACAACTCCTTCAGATGTTGCATTCACCAAAGCATATTTTAATCATCTGGGTGTCAAGAGGTATTGACATAGAAGATTCTGGTGGTCTCACATTTGGGAGATGAACTAAGTTTGCCATATAATAGAAATGCTCCAAGTTACTTTTTCTACAATTGTTTTGCACGCATTACTTTCTCATGATTCTCCACAAAATATTCCGACCATATAATACTATTTATTCATAATGATCAAAATGGATAATTTGAAATATCATGTTTGACCATTAAGACCATTTCTCCTAGACTTCACTATAACCTTTTGATAGTAGCAAAAGCACAAAAACTTTTCAATAAGTCATTACACATGATTATAGGTGATCAGAAGTACAGAGAAATATCTAGGTATTAATGGGATTGAGAATTTTTGGGATTCGGACTTGGATTCACTTAAATTCTTTGACATTCAATTGTTTCATTCAGGAAATACAGATAGTAATTTTGGCTTTTTTTCAGAGAATGGAAATACTGTTTAAGAAAAATGAACTCTACAGAATGCTCCACAAACATGAGCTTTTATTATTGATGAGTGTGGCAGATGACGTTGCCAGTGTATGTGAAATGTTCTTCTTCCCAGAGCACTGACATCAGAAAGGGAATTGTGGAGAAAAAGAAAGTTGCAGTATTTTCTTGACGGCCCCTGTGCCCAATCCACAGCTACTGTTTGCTCTCAGCAGGCTCAGCCCTCTCAAGATGGGCATGCTGGTGGTGAGCCTCACAGTGTTCTAGAGCAGCTAAAAACATTCGTCCCGGTCCTTTGATGCATTGTCTCCAAACTCACTTTCCTTTGGTCTATGGATAGGAAACAAGAAATAAATGCCAGAAGCTAAAAAACTGAAATCCAGCTGCTTGCAATGGGCGCATCCTAAAAAAATGTCACCGGCCATGTTTGGATCTCATATCTTATTCTCACAAGTGAAATTCATTTATTTGAACTAGCCAATTATTTCTTCTTTGCAGAAAGCATTGAGAGGCTTTCTAAGATGTTCTCTCTCTCTCTCTCTCTCTCTCTCTCTCTCTCTGTCTCCATATATATGCTTGAGAACAGAATAATGATAAATTTATTTATGAAAAAAGGCAAATTATGAAGAATCTCTTTCATTAGCTTTTCTTATTTTATTGGTTTCAAGAGATAAAATGCTCTGAAATCAAGCTTTTTACAATAACACTGAATTTAAAATTGTTTCCAAGGTTCTACTTTCCTGTGCAGAATTACACCATAACAAATTCAACTAAAGATGTTGTAAATTAAATAGATGCTACAATTAACAATTGAAGACTTCCATGAGCTAACTTTTAAAAATAATAAGAGCCCTGATGATCCAGCTGAGAAATCAAGAAAAGACAATGGAGAATTGCTCACAATGATGGGATTTTATTCTGACTGTGAAATGTTTTTAATTTCTACATTAGAAGGCATGAGGGAAAAAGACACATTAAAATCCTTAAGTCAGGTCACGCAGTCTGACAGAATTTGTCTCATACAATACCACTGATGCTAATGTGTCATAAATATCTGGCCCTTAACCTAAGTCTTTATGCCATTCTTTTCTTTCCTTTTTTTTTGCCTATTTTCCTTAATTGCTTGATCTTTCCTCAAAACCCACCTGCCCAGAAAGAGAGGAACAACCAAAGCAATGTTGTAGACATTAGAAAAACACATTTTTAAAATATGTAAATAAGTTTTGCTATGGAAGATTCATTGTACTTGCTAACTAGAAAAAGATTATTTTTCTAAACTTGTTGAAATTTTTGAAAATTGGAAGCTAGATTGTATTGTGAGAGGAAATAATATGTACTGGCTATGATCAGAAATCCATAGTCAGACTGACTTGAAAGCAAATATGTGCCTGCATTTACTATTGTTATTGTGCCGAGTAAGTTATTAAACTTCATTAACTCTCAGTTTTCTCATTTTGAAAATGGATTCAATATCAGATATCTCAGATGACTATTATGATGATAACATGAGATTATAAGTTGAGAGATACTTAGGTCAGTTCTTGGCTCATAGACAATAATATATGTATATAGTTGTTTTATTTGTTGTTCTTCAAAAGCATAGTATCTAAAGTAAAAAAAAAATCTGTGTTTTGATTATTTAACTATGTTCTGGTGGCTACAGATTCTTATGAAAAACTTCATATATTTTTCTAGAGCTTTAAATTGTCTAATTTTATAATATAAATTATTATTATACTGAGAATATCAGAAATATATCAGTCTAATTCGTTATGCTATGGTAATGAAAAGTCTCCATATCTCTGTGGCTTAAAACAATAAAAGATTATTTTTCACTCATGTTACATTATAAGCCAGCAGTGGACTCTTTTCCAAGTTATTGTTGACCTGATTTGAGGAGCCAAGTTCATAGAGCAGACACTATCAAAGACATTGCTGGTCACCAAAATAAAAGGAAAAAAGAACATGAGAAGGTACACACTAACTCATAAAACATATGCCTGGAAGTGCTTCACATCACTTTTGATCACATTTCATTGATCAAAGTAAGGTCTATGGCTGTACCTACCTTTAAATTAGTGTGAATGGACAGAGTCTATAATGTCTGGGGAAGGAAAGAGTCAGAATACTTGTAAGTGGCTCTAATAGCTTCAACAACAAGTGTTTGGATTAAAAGAAATGATGCCTAGAAAAGCATTTGGTAAACTGAAAAATACCAACATTTTGCATAGTGTTACTATCACAGTTTGGAAAAACAGATTTCCTATTTTATATTCAGATTGGATGTGCCTTTAAACCTGTATCTTCTAATATTTTTAACTGAGATTTACTTTACATTTTACTCTGTAACAAAGTCAGCAGTTTAGCATTCACTCACAATTGGTAAAACAAACAACAACAACAAAAACCCATAACTGGTGGTTTATTTCAAAGTATCCCCTTGAGGCCCAGTACCTGGATTTCTGAGTGGGGACCATAAAGGCCCTCTGAATGCCTCTGAACTAGGTCCACTTTTGAGTACGATTCTTGATTAAAAGTCCACGAGCTTCTGACAATTGCCATTACAAATTGAGAACCAGAAAAACGTAAATATGCTAACATGATTTGCTGCACAAATATTCTGATGCTGAAAGAAGATATTAGTGCGAGGGAATATGACGTTCCATACGGATGTGAAATTCTTTCCCAGTCAACGTAGTGCTTCTGACACTTCATTCTCTGAAGCCTGTTTTCGTACCTTCTGTTCCCTCTGACCTGTCGATTTTCCCCTATGTGTCAAACAGGTAGACTGCTCCCGGCTCTCGGCACCGGCTAGTGCTTCAGGCCTCGTGTGCTTAGGCAGCAGTATTTGTTAGGGTACTTTGTGTAAGAAGTTATTAACATGTGTGGCTGTCCTCAGGTAATAGCACTTTGTAAACTCACCACTTCAAGATATTTTTTTCCTATGTGCTACTCATTTGACTAAAAATAAAATGAAAGTTTCTCATGTTCATAGGGCTGTATAAGCTCCTTATATTTTCAAGTACTACATATATGATGCATTTTCTAACAAATTTTCTTTTCAAAACTACAGACTTAAATAATGATTTAGTGACTGACTATGCTTTAGCATATATACACCAAGTATGGTTTAATATGAAAACCCCTGATATCACAATTAATAATAATTAGTAAAGAAAATAGAAGTAAAGCTGTGTGCAGTTTTCAATTTCCAGTTGGATAGATTGAATCTATCACTTGTTTCTCTGGCACCCTGGAAAATATGTTCCTTTTTTTAACTTTGATTTTAAATGGACAGCAACTGTTCTCCCTAGGGAAATATTCTCAGCAGAAAATCCGGGAGTCCTATAGTCAATAATAAAAGAAAAAAATGTGAGAAATGGGAAAAAGAGCTTCTGAATAAATACGTAGGTCAAGAAAAGAATGGTATACTTAGACACATTTTATGGTATCTGTACATCCTCTTTTCAGGACTGGATTTATCAGAGAAATGTCCAGCAATGCACACCTTGTTGTGATGCTATGGTATTCAAAAGAATACAGATTTTTGAGAGAGCTTGTAAATGATATAAAATATCTCCTTTTAAATCTGAGCTTATACAGTTATATCAACCCTATAGTCGTAGCACATGTTAAAGTAACTATAAACAATAATGTTTTCAACTAATAATATCTGGAATAGTTTTTTTTTATCTTGTAATAGGTAAGTTCAGATCACCCCATAACCAGAGTGTAATGAAATTGTCAACATTTTCTTCATTTCTTCTTTTCCTGACAAATGGTGTGAACATATCACCTTTTTCTCTTAATGGAAAACCTAACTGGAATACATCAAAATGCTATTAGGTTTTTCATTTTCTTCCACAATGCAATGCTGGGGAATGCATGCAGCCTTCATCTGGGCACCACGGTGGAATATTCCTTGTCCCTGATAAAATGACTGCACAGGAAAATCAAGCAGAATTGTTCTCTGGTTTGTATTGCTGCTCCTTTGTTACAGTCTCTCCGAGAATGTGTGCAGGGGGATTATCTGTGCTGTAGGAATACATGTGGCTTATGTTAACCACAATGTGTTTAAATTTTTACCCAAGTAATTTTAATGTGCAAACATGTTTAATGAAAAAGTCTTCATGTTCAACACTGCTTATGCATATGCCGTATTTTGGAATTAAAGAAAGAGAGGCAACATAGACTGCCTGTCATAAGTTTCAAAAGACACTTATTGCAATATTATGTAGGAAGAGGGAAAAATAAAATCAAGTGCCCTTACCTCATGGGAAATATCTGTAGCCTATTCATTGTTTAATTTATTTTGTCTTGAACTAAACCAATAATGGGATATAAAATAAATCCATGTGAGTATACATGAGGCATAGAAGTCAGCATAGGAAAAGGACATTCCTCCTGCCTTATAAAATTTTACCTATGGATTGCAGTTATCAAAATGGAAAGTAGCATTTCTCTGTAATGTTAACTTAACAAAAAAAAAAAACTTTAGGTAGCATATTTGTTGACCTCATAAGCAATTTGATTAATATAAGATAAAAGCAGAGATACTTAAAATGAAATATATACATATTCAATAAGTATTATATATCTATATATCCTTTAAAAGCAACAATAATTAAAATGAAGTGTGTGTATCCTTGGTGACATCAATTTCTAAATAAGTAGTTATAAGGCAAAAACACACTTTTTTTTGCAAAAGCCATACAAATTATAAAGTAATCTGTAGAGAGGAGGTTCTGTGTGAAATATGGAATATGGTAATTTTTAAAAAATCATGTAACTTACAGCAAAAATTATTTTAAGTTGTTTTGAATCACTTAAGATTCAGCACAATAAAATTTATTTCTTTGTTACTTATATCAATCAGCTCTAACTACTCTAAATTGTTAGTAAATTAAAAGCCAATGGGATCTTTTCTAACAATGGAACCTTTTATACCAGGTGTTATTCTTGACAGTGCCTTAGCGATTCTTCTAGCAATGTCTGAATAGTGCTATCTTGATTCACTTTGAATGACAGGTCCAGAGAAGCATTTCTCCTAATGCTTGGGAAGAACAATAAATATTTTCTTGGAGCGCTTGTTATGATTTATTTTTAAAATCCTAACTAGAGTTATGGGAACTTCATAGTGAAAGATTTTCATTTTATTTCACCTCAACATAAATGCACCAGCTGTGTGGTGAAACTCATTTCAAGTATAAAAATGATACTACAATATTCAATAGCTGAACTTCCCAAAACAAATGGCTATTAAGAATAGGCAATATTGACCTTTTAATCCCCAAATAATTTACTGCTAAATGTGGGATGAATACTTGAAGGCCAGAACAAACGTATTTATCCATAACTCCCCTTTCTCTTTTATTCTTTTATATTTCTAAATAATTTAAAGAACAAAGCCAAATATTATATAACACATTTTCTTGGGGTGGTTCATAGGGAAATTTACCTCTAAATTGAAAATCAGAATTTATTTTGTCCTGATCTATATATCACCTCCATTAGAGCAATTTGAAGGCTACTCCATTCAAATTTAGTTGGTTTAGAGTACAATAGTATCTATAGAAAAATATGCCTTTTTTTTAGTTCAGTTTCATCGGTGGTGTGGCTACTGTCTCAGATAGATATATTTTCCAGCGAAGGGAAAATAAAATAAAATGCACCTAGAAATCAGATGTCGAGGTCATTAGCGCCCACCATTTGGTCTTGCTGTAATAACATCCCAGTTGCATGCACGGCAATTTACATAGCATTAACCATTATGCTGTGTGCTGCAATCTGGCTTCTGGATGCCCCTGTACCTGGATTTACTCTGCTAAAGAGAGCATTTTCTAAGCATCAAAGCCATGCTGTTTCAGGGTCCCTTGTATTTTCTGCTGGCAGCTTCTGTGAAAACAAGGTGGAATGATATATTGAACTGGATATCCTGGAATTTTAACCACTAAAAGAAATCTTTAGGAAAAAATCTCACAATTTTCCATTTGAAATAAACCACAGAAAGAAGAAAGGTAAATGGAAATTGGGCAACTCTTAAGTTTCACTTTTCGGTGCATTGTGCAGCTATGGCATAGACTTCTCAGGCTTCCATTATTTGTGTGGCATTTTTGTTGTTTCATTTTTAATTATAGGTGTGAAGTAGCTGCCTCGCTGATTCATTTACTTCAGCATTAGCTGCTCAGGGTAGATGCTCAATCCACTAGATATCTGTCACAATTTTGGATTGGATACCCATTATCGAGATTGATAGCAGTTATCAAACCTCAAAATACGTGTGTGTTCTCTTTTAAATATTAGCTGTCAGAATGTGATAAGTTGTGTTGGGTTGTGTGGAGCAGGGTTGAACATATGACACAGTGAGGCTTAGTTTTAAAGTAGAACACACTTTATGGCTGAAATCCATGACAAAAGAGAAAGGCAGGCGGAATGCCAACATGTGCAGAAGACAAACACCAGGGTTCAGTCACCATTCCAGATAAAGGAAAACAATTTGACCTTCCTGCTTTTGTCTTATAAAATGATTTGTTTAACTTTTAGCTTTGCAAAGCATAAAGAGAAAGGGCATTAAAAGGCTTTTGTGCAAAAGGGAATATGAGCTCTATTATAAGTTTTCAGGGAGGCAGTTCTACCAAAGAATTATGAAATTCTTGAAATACATATTCTGTGCAAGGTCCAATTGCATGAAATATGAAAATCCTTTCATTTTTAGATAGTTGATTGAAATTGGTATGGAAAACTTTGGGGACTCAGTTCTAAAAGGGTCTGGGTTTGGTATCCTTTTTGTCACAAAAACACTATGTTAATGTTAAACACTACCTATCCCCTTAGAGACAGTGTACATTGGCATATTGGAGGTGCAGCATATATTTTGTCCTAGAAAATTAATTTTTTCCATTCCTAAATGGTCTTTAAATATTTTTCTTACCTACTTTTCTGCAGAAATGTGCACATTAATTCTATCTAATTGGCTACTAGAGAGCCTTTATGGTAGGTAGCTTTTTGCAGAAGCCATCGCCTTAACAGAGAAACTCCAGCACATGGCTGCCTCTTTCATGGGTACTTTAAAATTATATAATTGTCCCTTTGTCCACCCAGGCTAGCAAATACTGTCTTCTTCTGACAGAGGATTACTGATCATTTTATTGCTGTTATGTTTTATATCTTTTAAATGTACTAGTAAAGAGTTCACTCTTGACCAACTAAGTAAATGCGGTGTTTTAATTAAGCGGAAAACTTGCCAAGGATGGCTTCTGCAGACAGGCTCCGCTGCTTCCTGCAAACCTTATGAAAAGGGCAGGGTGTTAAAGCAAACCTCCCACTATTATTTTCAAAGGAGGAAAAAAAAAAACAGAGCTAAAGATAATCTCTCCATTAGTCTTATTAATAGTGTTCAGCTTTCTTGACATGCTGTAGAAGCAGACGGACTTGTCATGAGCATCCCATTTGCAAGCACTGTCACAGCTTCTGAAGGTTCTGGTGAAAGCAGGGAAGTGTGTTAACAGTAACTGCGAGTGGCCTTTGGGGAACAATAGGCTTACCTGAGACTGTGCCCGGCTTTTCAAAAAACAAGTCACTATATTATACTCTGTACTCGCGTTAGTGCTCCTATAATACTTGACCCACCTCATTTTTTGAAGTAGTGCGTCCAATTCTAAACTCCTTTCTCATCCCTTTTGGATCATCTAATTTGAGCATCATAGCATCTGCCCATAGAGCAGAGATTCCAGCATGCGTGTCCAATGGTTTCGTGTACAAGGGCTTAGCTACTCAGATTGGTGGATATGATTTCCGTTTTCTCCAAAGTATCCTACTTTCTAGTTCAGCTCAGCCTCCTAGTACTTAGGTGTCATAAATAATTATCTAATAAACCTGTGGTATTAAACTAACAGCTATAGATGATCCTGAGATTTGGGGAACAATTGTGTCATGAAACTCTTCAAGCATATCTGAAGCTCTTGACAAGGACAATGGGAAACTCTTACAGAGTCATGTCTAACTAGGATATAATTTCTGTTTCATTGTCCTGTTTTATAATTAATCTGCTCTACGTTGCCAGTGTCATCGAATAAAATGCCTTGTAATGGCAGTTTCTTTATGCAAGCTGGCCAAGGGAATGGCTGAGATTACGTGACTGTATTTTGTTCCCAAAGAGCAGTGGCTGCAGCATAATCAGCTTGGAATAAGTAATCAGCTAGGATATTGTTTCGAGATTTGTTTTTTCCTTAGGTCAAGAAAGTCCCTAACTGACATACTTTTATAGAATTAGGCAAGGACTAACTGAGTTTGGCATCTAATCTGTTTTAGCCAGTAGTTCATTTTATCCATTGTCTACATCCATTGGGAGTCTAAGCTGCCCATCATATAAATAATATGCACTCTATTTCTTTGTAGAAATCATGTGGAATGTTGTTTCAGAGATGAAATCTGAAGTAAAATATTTCACATATTCACAAGAAATAAATATACCACAGGAAATATTCACATGAAATAAATATACTGCAAAAGAAATCTCTAAGGAGAAAAGAATATACAAAAGAAAGATACACACACACACATACACACACGCACACATCAGATAGATTTACACAAACAAAAAAATTCAATATAATTTTAGGGTATGATGGATAGTACTTTTACAAATCTCTTTGTATGTGCTGAGTTATATTTAATACACATTACAGTGTTCATGGGGAACATGTTTTGCCATGTAAAGATTTTAAGTTCATAAGATAGAAAGTGATTTTATAGGAGAAATTCACTAGGTATATTCCTATTTTGATTCCTAGGTAGAACAATCACAGCCATGTATCAAACTCAAAGAGAATCCACATTTTACATATCACATTGGGTCATTGCAGTTTGAAATAGAAGGTACTACAGAATGCATAAAGAATAAAGACTGTTGATACAATATTATAGTTCTTCAAATGCAACACATTAAAACCACAATAGGAACTTCCAGAGAAAATGTGGATTACTCTTCTTTATTATATTTTAGTGGGTCATGTAAATGCTCAGAATTTTTAACAATTATTTTAAACTAAGAGGAAAATATATACAAGTTACTAGGACTTGAATTTATAAAACTATAAATCTACCCATACACATGCATACTCGTGTGTACATGCCCACATGTGCACACTCACACAAACACACACATGTGTACCCAAATATGCACATATTATAGGTATGGATACATCCATATGTACACTCACATATGTATCATTTAAGTTAGTTTTCTTTTCATTGATCTAATCTTGAGATATTTAAAATAAAAATAAGAAGAAATAAAATCATTCCTTTCCATAATACAAAAAAACATGAAGTATAATGTTTGTTACTGGGGGCCTTAGAAACTACTGTGGCTTTTTAGCCTCAAAGAAATCCAGAGATGTAATATGGTTTCATCTGCTGTTATTTTTCTCCCACTGAGCAGACCTCTCCAACTCCCGACTCTGAGGCTCAGGGAAAGTACAGCACAGCAGTGGAATCTCACCCACACACTCCTCCTGACTCGTGGATAAAGATAACAGTGCAGGTCCCTGTTGCTTTCAGTTCTTTTCTCGAGATGACTTAATTCATCACAATCAGGGCAGGCAATAAAAAATAAGGTTGCAGCTCGTGCTTTAGTATGAACATAAACTGAGCCTTATAGATATTCAAATGTGTGTCTAGTTGGGGGAAATATTCATGACTAATATTAAACTAAGCCCAGAATTAAGCAAAATGCAATAGACATATATTGAAGTGAGCATTTTATTATGTGTCATGTCACTCAGATTAAAGAAAAGAGTGCATGACACCGACAGGATATTGCATGTATATCAAGCAATCTATTTATATGTGACAGGGAGGGTTTGATTTCTGAAAAGAGTGACAACCCAACGAAATAACTACTCGCCTTCAAAATTACTAGGGTATAAATGTGCATCTTTTAAGAGGGAATAGTAAATTGCAATTAACAAAATGTAGATAAATATGCTTAGGAATTAATAGTGACATTCAAGATAAAAAGGGGGGGATGGAGAAATCTGTATGAATGCAAAGGTTTTTCAAACCATCATTGCCAGTGTCCAGCCCAGAATGCTGGTGGATGCCTGTCATGTCTCTTAACAACCTAAGGGTAAGAAATACCAAATAATTTAACATTATTTTGCTGCCCAAGCAGAAGGGTATAGACAGGGGAAGCAGTTAAATTGAGAGCTGGGAAAAACTAGAATATAAAAATATAAACATTGTCTTGACTGATAGCTAATCAGGGAATTGTTCTTTTTGTAAAAACCATGCTTTTTACATCGTCACTTTTAAACATAAAAGTTTAGCTTCTGCTCTATAAGAAGTCTGCTTCTATTCTGTTAATTCCTTCCTTCATTTATTAAAGGATGAAGGTTGAAAGAAGGCAAACCATAGTTCTAAAACAGTACAGTCATGTAAGTGGCTTGTGCTAAAGAGAGAGATGAAACTGGAGAGGGAAAAGGGAGAGCAAGAAGGAGGAGGAGAGAGGAGAAGTGAGAGAGAGAACAAGTGAGGGTAAAGTTGAGAGCACTGACTTCTTTCTGGGGAAGATACTGTGCAGTGGAGATGCTTCAAGTTCACAGTCATGACACGAGGATGCTCTTACCCTCTTACTAGGGACTGGGATAGAGATTGAACAATCAGAGGTCAATCGACTTCATTTCCTTTTCTTAAGTTATCATATGTATGGTTTTTACATGTTTCTAGGATTTGCTGAGTAATCCACACTGAGGCCACCTAACAAGTAGTCTGTAAAAGATGTGAAATGAGGGAAGCAGAGGTTGGGTGTGTTGCTTGTCGAGCTGGGTCCTAAGAAGCTGGGGGAAGCTCAGGCTGAAGCGCCTCTCCCTGACACTTCCAGAGGCACAGGCAATATCCGAGTGGTGCATGTGGGGGAGCTACAGGACAGATGCAATGGCGCTGGCTTTGCACATCCGTGGTGGGAGCTGTATTTTCTCATCACCTTTCCTTCTTTGTTCAAAAGGGGACTTCCATTTTAAACAGTAATCTGTGACTTTTGAAATGGGCGTTAAAGAATCTTGCCGACAAATACTTCTGGCTGATTTTCTTTTTCTCTTTTTCTTGCTGTTTTAAAAGAAAAATGTGCAGGCGAAAGATTCCAGACATTCAGAAGACAATTAAGTTTTCCTCACTCAAGATTCCTGATGGGATCAAGTTTTAGGGAATAGTAAGCTGAGTTACACACTGATGTTACAGGTCGGTGGATGCTGGCTGCACACACTCAGCAATAAAGCCATTCCGCCCAGACTCAAATGAAGATCTTGGTTTACATATTTTCTACTTTCATTTTTTATTTACATTTCACTTGATTATCTACAATTTCTGAATGTATTGTTAATGCCATCATAAGCCTGGGTGGAAATTTGACAGTGTAACAAAGACCCAAAGGCACAAAGAATGGTGAAAGATATTTTCATACCTAACTGGTCATTGTTACATACTGTTGACAATGACAGTGTAGACACATTTAACAAACTCTGATAGGCAATGTGAAACTTTCTAGCTCCCTCTGTCTCCCTCTCTCCCCTGCTCCCACCTTGACAGTGAGGCTTATTTTGGCTGCATTATTGGACAATACACAGCACACTAGTTAAATATGGGGGAAAAATCCTTTCCTTGGAGAGGTTGCCGACTATGGCCCCTATGTAAAGCATCACCCACAATAAAAACATATATCATGTGCCATCATGTCTTATCAGATAACCTCAAATAATACTAAGCCTTTGGGAAAATACAGAGAAATTTTATCTTAAAGCACTTAAGGGAAATAGGAATTAAGGGAAAGGAATGAACAGTATTTTTTAGTTTTGTTGTGAGTTGGGGCTCAGTATTTTCCTTTGGACATGTTTACAATTTTGGTCACGTGCCATGAACAAAGTTTAACCACATCTGGCATGTGTGCCTTCCAAATAAAAAGCAGGAGGTGGTTAGTCATCTGGCAAAGCAATTTGAGTGTACTGCACCTACTACTAATTGCAAAGCAAAGCTTCTCTAAGTAAAAAATAGAGAGCGGCTTGAGTTTTTTCAGTTTCTTTTATTTCACATTGGAAGACACAAGATATTTGAATAATGAAAACATTTATTCAGATTGCCTCTTCTTTAATACACATATATACATGTATTTAATAATGTATTTAATGTATATATGTATATATGTAATTAATGTATTTAA
>PVJS01049322.1:0-14703 GCA_004027185.1 Glis glis | reverse complement strand
TTCAGCAATGAAGTGTTGCTTCAGCTAAGATTAGGTCTAAGTACCAATGGTGAGGGTTACATTAAATTGAAAGAAGAAAGAAAGAAAGAAAGAGAGAGAGAGAAAGAGAGAGAGAGAGAGAGAGAGAGAAAGAAAGAAGGAAGGAAGGAAGGAAGGAAGGAAGGAAGGAAGGAAGGAAGGAGAGAGAGAGAGAGGGAGGGAGGGAGGGAGGGAGGGAGGAAATAAGGAAGGAAGGAAGAAAGGAAGGAAGGAAGCTTTATAACAGCTGATGTTGAGAATTGTGTGAGAAAGATAACAAAAAGAAATTATAAATAAATAATATTAACACCAAGAAAAACAAAAACATTTTAAAGTAGAAAGCATTTCTGTACCCCTCACACTTAGGAATACCTTTTGGCCTTAAAAATGAGAATAAACATATTAATTTGCAGCTTGACATATTAATTTGCAGTTTCATATTAATATGAAGCTTCATTCATAAGAGTACAATATATCTACTTAGGCCCATTTCTAAAGCTTTATTTTATTGTAATTATTGTTTAATATACTTTATAGAATATGCCAATGAAGTCACCACATTACATGTCCTAAATAAAGGTACAATGGCATTCTAACACACACACACACACACACACACACACACCACACACACACACACACACACACACACACTCATACACACATAAATCACATCTCTTTTTTTGTTTGACTAAAATGATCATTGCCTGCTGATTTCTTTAGTTGAATCAGGAACAAGGTAATTTATAGGTAGTGCTGATTCTCCCTGTAAGAATTTTCTTTCTAAAGTTAAGAAATATAAAAGGCATAAAAGAAAGATGTCAGAACCCAAAGTGAGAATTTAATTGCAGCTGAGAGAATTGTAGTGATGGTGGAATGCGCTCATCGCATGCAGATGCAACCACTTTAAATGGTGCAGCAAGGCAAAAAGCCCATAAGATTTGTACAAATACCATTTTATTCGTTTTTTGTTCCATAACCTTACCTCGGAGACTAGTAAGTTTATATAGCTGATACAATGATGCGGGATTTATAAAAACAGTTTTCTTATGATCTTAATAATAAATACATTTACTGACACTATGGGGGATACTAGGTTGTTCATGTTTAAACAATTGATTATTTTTTGACATACAGAAATGGATCATAGACCCAGAGCAACTTAACTTTAATAATTCAAATAGCATCCTTTCTCTTGATCATAGAGATTTCTAGAAATAATAAGAGTTTATGGTGAGTCAAAATTAAAGCTATATTTTTGTTGGATCATTTTGTTAGATTTTCTATTTCACAGAAAACCACTACATCAAAGAACAGCCTGTCTGTTTTGCTGATTTAATGTAAAATGCTGCATGAATCAAAGATGAAGTACAATGACTACATTAACTTATAACAAACATATGACTTACTGTAATTTATTTAAGAAAAATAAAATGAAGCCTCATTTTTGTAAATAGAGTCTATCTTTCAGTGTCATTATTCATCAGGTTTTACTTACCTTTTTTGTTATTTGAATATAAACAGCCTTTCTGAATGTTTCATGCTTTCAGAATTAGAAGTTCTATATCTAACATTTCAATGCAAGTTATTGAGAAAAAAAGGAAAACTCAGAAACATTCTGTATAATGTACGTGAAATAATTTTATTCAATTTATTAATTAAACAGGCTCTTTCTTGATTAAGCATTACATAGATGAGTCAAATTTTATAGCAGAATGATTATTTAGAGGCCAAGTGTGGTGCACACACCTGTAATCCCAATACTTGGGGGCTGAGATAGGAGGATCATAGATTCGAGGACAGCCTCAGCAACATAGACTGAGCAACCTAGTGAGAACCTGTTTCAAAACAAAAAAATAAAAAGGTCTGGAGATTTAGCTCGGAGGCAGAATGCTCCTAGGTTCAATCCCTAGCAACATATACACACGCACAAAAGGAAGAATGATGCTTTAGAAAGGTTATGCAGTTTAAATGAAAGGAATGAGGTGAGAAGCAGTGAAACATTCCATAGCCTGTTGTTTTCCAAGTTACCAATAAAATAACGACTGTAAACAAGTTCTCCTTCCCATACCTACTGGTTTGTCTGTACAGCGATTTATAATAAATAATGATAATAATAATATATAATTATGGAGCATTAACTACATTAGACACTGTACTAAACACTATATATATTATATCATGTAATTCTGGTGACAATCCTATGACATGTTATCTCCATATTATAGACAAGGAAGCTAGACATAGAGAATTACATAATGGACTAAATCAAAATGGAGATAATGATTGCAAAAGCAAAATACCAACTCTTCATAAAGATAGAATAAATTTGGTCATTGGACAAATCATACTTTCTTGTCATCAACATGGAAAAGGTGATTGATTTTTCTTCTAAAATAGCATAAATAAGGAAGCTGCTGCATATTCCTTCTGGGAAGGAGTTTGTCTTCACATTTACTACTACTTGCTAGAAATTATTCTATTATAAAGCTTGGGGAAAACTAATTTCATTAGGACTCATGTCATGTCGCTGTTATTTTGATTCACATCACAATATGTAAGCATGTGAATTATCTACCCTCCACTATATGCTAAGCTTCTTACTGTTGGGAAATTTCCTTCTTCCTACTCAGTTCACTCTGTTCCCAACTTTCTCAAATCCTCAGTGAAATTCTAGTAGCCCATTGTATTGTTGAAACACAAATATGACTTTGCAAGATGAAAAGTAGATGCATTGCTCAACTATCCAGGTATCACATGGCCTAAGAAAAATTTGCAAAGCACAAAATAAAATTAATGATGATGACATTATTCAAGACTATTGCAGTAGAGAAGAGAGTACAGAAGTCATGCTGAACTCAGCACCACTGAAACAAAAGGCAGTAATTTCATTTCATTGTGATAGGAATATTGAACATGAAACAGGCCCTCTTAACAAGTTATTAAAATGTACAATTCATAATTATTGGCTACAGGTGCAAAGTTGTACAGCAGATTTTAGAATTTATTTATACTTACTTTTTATTTACCTTATTAATTATAATGGTTTTTTGTACTTACTACAATTAGAATCAGCATTAGTAAATCAACAATAATAAATCAAAGCTTTAAAAGTCTTTCTGGTGTCTGAATATATACATTATATATTATTAAAATATATTATATTATATAATAGAGGGAGACTATAGACATATTATTTTTGAATAAATTTTTGTTAGATAATTAATTTTTAATGTGGATGAAAAGAAGCCTATATTGGCAGTAAATAGGCTATCTTTGCTATTTTATGAGTTTTTTATTGTATATTATAGTATTTACCTTACTAGATTGCTGGATATGACTCTGTGGTCAGCCAACTGCTTAATTCTAGGTTTCACAATTTCCATGGAATTTGAGCCATTTATAGTAACATTTGCTTAATAATCTTAAGTAGTATTAGTATGTACTTATATATTTTCCAAGCTCTCTGTCTTCTGAAAAGGCCTAGAGGCAACAACAAACACAGTTATCAGTGATACAACAAACACAGTGATACAACAAACACAGTCATCAACCAAATCTTGTTTTTAACATTATTCTCAAATACAAGTTGCTAGCCATCCTTGAAGAAGTGGCTGGTTTTAGGAGTAGGTAAGGGAAATACCAGAGGAACCAGGAGCACCATGGAGTTGCCAGATAGGAAGAAAGGGATCCCAAAGCAAAAAGCAATAACAACAACTTTCTTTAATGGGACAGGCCAATGAAGGCAACTGAAAGGGATCCTAATGGCCAAAGCTGGAATAATTTGTGCAACAAAATGAAGTGTTGAATTAAACCAAAAGCATATAATAAATATTCATGTGACTGTAGTGATTTAAATTATTGGGTGCATAAGTAATTGGGTAGATTCCAAAGAATCGCCAAAACTTTAGGAAGGTAGTTCCTCTTTAAGGAGATGATACATAATTGCCGTTGAAGCTAAATATGTCCTTCCAGCTTCAGCACCAGTAGCAACAAAGGAACAGTTCCATCATCTGCATATCCCTAGAGAAAATGGTATCTACATTTAATGCCAATTTCACCATAACTTCTATACAATTGAAGCTAGGAGCTAATATACAAAACCCAATTTCATAAAGACCAGACCCTCCTGTCAACCCCCAAAATTGTACCTAATTGTTTTTCTTCTGCTTGAGACAGGGTCTCACTCAGTTGTGGAACTTGCAATCCTCTTTCCTAAGCCTCCTGAGTCACTGAGATTATAGGTGTGGGTCACTAGTGCCTATTTTATAAGAAAGCATGTTTCCTGTGATGTTTCACATAGTACAGATGAGGTGTTTTGGCAGGCTTCATGGAGGCTGGCTTCATTGCCTACTTTGATTCCCTGAGCAGTTAAATGAAAGAAATGTCATATGGAGACAGATACTCAACAACCAAACTTGTATTTTGACTTGAATTTATAGTTCATTCCCTAAACAAAGCACTCACTCTTATAGTTCTGAATATCAACTTCAAGGAAATTTCAAAGCAGACATTGAAGAGAAGAAATTCAATTTTATTTACTTTATATCACAAGGGTAACACTAGGGAGATTGAAAACACAATAGGTAGTAATGGATTTTTTTTCTTTTTTCCTTTTTTCCCCCCAAATCCTGCTCCACACTGGGGGGCCATAAAGAAAGCTATTCTGATTCATGTTGACAAACCCAAAGTTGAGAATTGCCTAAAACTTCTTAAAAATGCATCAACAATCTGTCGTTGTTAATTCAAAAACATGAATATCTACTAGTTACTTTAGTTAGAAAATGAGCTTAAATTTCTTGTAGTATTGAGAGCAGTGGCATGAAAAGCATAATTTTTAAGTCTTGTCCATTGTGTTCTAACATGTTATAACATGGATCCCTTTCTCTACTTTTCTTTATTTTTAGAGGTCTAGAGTTTATTGTTATTTACGTGGATTTATGTCTCTCAATTTCTGTCTGTAGCTTCTATTTATTTCTATCACAGTCCCCCAAGTATTTGCACATTTTATATGGAATACAAACTCAGATCTGCAGAAAACAAAAAAGAATGAGATGTCTGTAGCAAATTGTCAGGTAATGAAGGAAAATGCCATACATTATCTTCCTAGGTATCTTGTGATATGATTGGAAACTAGAAATGTAGGAGCTACCTTACTTCATATTTAGTTTTGACTGCCCACCTGCCGTGAGTTGCATATTTACGATGAAGCTTGCAAAGATTAGGGAAGCATAAGGGATGTTTACTTAATTGTAAATAGATGCAGCTTCATGTTGATAACCAGAAAAGAAAAGAAATGCAACAAAGACCATCTTAGCTAAGAATGCTGTATATGTCAGAGAATATTATGTTCCAATCTTAGTGTTACTTTGGTCCTTTGAATTTCTATTAGTGTGTTCCATCGTTTACAGGAAGTAGGGAATGGTTTAATCAGTGTTTTTCACTATTAATAAATGATTTTGTTAAAACTGGCTAACTCCACACTCCTGCTCCCTGAGTATTACATTGGTATGAAAATGCAAGTTATTGGGCTTTTTTTATTAGAATGTTTTCAATAGATTATGGTGTCTCAGCATGTGAATTTCTTCCTTAATGAATGAGTGTTTTCATTAAGAGGGAGGATACTAATACATACCGCATTTCTCCCCAATCCCAAGTGGCATGTGTTAAGACTAAAGTGCTTATTGATTTAAATTTCATTACCTGTTCAATGCAGAATAGAAAATGGTCTTGGTATTGTTTTTGAAATATTGATGAAACAGAATATTGTAAGCATGAAAAAGTAACATTATTGAGGTTCTGCAATAAAAATATAACATATCCTAAATGAAAAAGATGAATTAGAAAGCATGACCATATGGCTTCTACACACCTGTGCCCATTGGCATACATATATAAGGAGAAATGGCAATATTTTAAAATAGATACTTTATAGGAGGGAAAATGCAGCAGGTATATATCAGGGGCAAGGATATTGTTTAAAAATGTTTTTTGTTTAGGAGAAGAAAGATATCTCTTTGGCATAGCCTTTTCTCAGAAAAACAATTTTAGTTTTAGAGAGCAATTCTACTTTGAAAAAGCCATATATTATGAGCATTTTTATCCATTATATAAAAAGTCAGAATGTCTAAAAGCTTTGTAAATGAAAATAATTTCATATATGTCACAGACAAATATTTGTTTCAGATTATTTCCAAGATTCTTCCTATGTCTTCAATTGTTTACCACCTATGACCAAAAAAACTCATCACATCAGGATGTCATTTTTTATTGCTCTTCTTAACTTTTTCCCTTTCCTGTATTTTATCATTATTATTATTATTATTAATATACCCATATTATTTTAATTTAAGACCTTGAAGACAATCATTTTCCATTATGATTCAGGGACTAAAATAGGCCAAATCTGCTCTTCAATTCCAATTAACCAGTCAAGTGTACCAAGTCTCCTTCCTAAACCTTGGATAGTCTACATGAGACCAATCAAATGTGTCAGCTGGAAATCTCACCTCACAAATATTGAACAGATGGGTTTAAGGGTACAGGTCCTTGAAGCATCTTGACAAGACATTCTAGTTTGTTTGTTAAGAAATCAGTGTCTGCATCTGATTATGCCCATATGCTTTTCTTCAAGCCCAACACGGGTTCCAAAATGTACCCAAATGCTTGAAGAATCAAGAATACCAAGAACTTCTTTTCATGTGTCATGTTGAGTTTTCCAATCCTATGTGTCTTTGTAACTTTCTTGTTGCTAACAACAGAGTATCACAGACTGGATGAGTGTCATAGTTCGGATCTGGACTGTCCCTCAAAAACTCATGTGTTGACAGCTTGGGCCTCAATGGAGCAATGATTAAAAGGGGGGCTTTGGGGAAGTAACTGGATCATATTTAGTTCATGGATGAGATCATAGCTGAATAGGCTTTGGGCACGTGGGGTCCAGATGAAGAAAACAGGTCTCTGGAGGCATGCCTTTGAGTGTTTTATCTTCCTCTCACTATCTGTTTCCTGTCCACCATGATAAGAACTGCTTTGGTCTACCACACCGTCCCACAATGATCTTCTGCCTTCGCACAGGCCCAGGTGATTATGGACTGAAACCTCTGACGCTGTGAGAGAAAACAAATCTTTTCTCCTCTAAATATGAGTCCTCAGATATTTTGTCACAGTAACAGAAAGCTGATTAACACATTAAGTTGCAAAGGAAAGAGGTTTATCTTGATTTGCTCGTGGCTCTGGTCCAAGGTTGGGGCCACATATAGTAATGGACCTTTTTTGGCACAGCAACAAGGTGGCAGAAGGAATCACATGGCCACAGACAGAGATTGCATGAGACACCTAGCCAAACTGGCTTTTAACAGTAGAGCCATTCTGAAGAGAAATAATTTACCCCATTAATCCATTAGTGCATTAATCCATTCAGGAGGGCAGATCCCTAATCACCTTGAAAAGGTCCCATCTGATCCCAGTTCTAAATACCCCATAATGGGGATTACATTTTAATATAAGTACAAGAGGTAAACTATATCCAAACTATAGCATTGAGTAAGACGTTGCCACACATTTAGCAGTTAAAAAGCAACAGAGTGTATTATGTTGTAATTTCTGTGGTCAAGAATTTAACACTTTTTTTTTTTTACCTTCTGCTAAGGATCTCACCAGAGTGAAATCAAGATTGTTTAGCTAGCTGCTGGCCAGGGATCATTCTTAGGTGCTATATGCTGCTCTCAGATCCTTGCCGCTGTCCTCTCTAGCTCAGTGTGGAGAACCTCACCCTCATCCTTCAGATTTCTCTGATTTTCCCTTCTGTAAACAGACCTTTTGCTTTTCAAAGGCTTGTGTAATTAAGACAGGTCCACCAAGTGAGCTCCCTGTCCAAAGGTCAACTGCGCTATGTAGCATCATCATGGGATTAAAATCCACCATAATTCCAAAAAGAAATGAAAATTATCTGTGAAATTGACAAAGAAAATAATTTATAATACCAGTGCTAATTAACTAGCACGTCTCATTCCACATGTATGTTCATGATTACACACACACACACGCACACACACATTTGAATTCTGGAGATAATAGCATCATTTAAAAATTTTTTGAGGTCCAGATTTATTGTGATGTGGATTCTCCATGTACGTCAGCATAACAATGTAAAAACTAAGTTAAATAAATTCAACATTTATGTATAATTCTCATTCAAAACATAATTTAACTCCTTTTGCTAAATGAAATGTTACTTTATTTTTTTTATAACTTTTTATGTTCATTTATTGGTGCATTGTAAATTATAATTATACATTTTGATATATGTCAGGGTATGAACATCATACATGCACACATTGCACATTTAGCCCTCCCTCCAATCCCACCCTATTCCCTCCCCCTTCCCTCCCTTTCATGCTCCAGATAGTGATTGAGTCTTATAGGTTTGTGGATGTACATCATGTGCTATAGTTTGTTTCCCTACACTCCCCGCCCAACTCCCTCAGTTAGGTCACCTTCTTTGTCCATCTAAAGATTTCTTCTTCTTCCTTTCTAAGTCCCTTCTACGTCCCATTCTATCTAGCTCCCACAGATTAGGGGGAACATCCGAGTTTTTACTCTTAGTGTCTTACTAATATCGCTTAGCATGATGTTCTCTAGTTCTCTCCATTTCCCTGCAAATGATGTGATTTTGTTCTTCTTTGTGGCTGCGTAAAATTCCATTGCGTACATATCCCATAGTTTTGTGATCCATTCATCTGTTGATGGACACCTTGGCTGGTTCCAAAGTTTGGCAATTGTGAATTGTGCAGCTATAAACATAGATACGCATGCATTAGTCTGGTAATTAGGTTTTAGTTCTTTGGGGTAGATGCCTAGAAGTGGTATCGCTGGGTCATACATTATCTTATAATACTAAGTATTTTGGCCTTGAATTTCAGATTCAACTCAAACATATCCAATACTGTGACCAAGCAAAGTTTTATTATTCTCTCAAAGAGTAGCTTTACTCATCTATAAATATGGAATAATCAAGTTATATTGAGATAGATATATAATAATGTACATAAATAATTTAACACAATGCTTTCATGGTAGGCAGAATTCTAAGTTGACACCTATAACCCCATTTACTTTTGTGTGATTCCCTGTATTTGAGTGTAGAGAAACTGTTGATATGATACAATGTTATTGCCCTTATTATTTTAAATTATATAACAGAGAGATTTTGCAGATATAATCAAGGTACATCATGCTTTGATTTGTGTACTTGAATTCATGGACCTAGGATTCATTCTTTTTTATCAGTTGCATTAATCTAAAAGGGGAGTGTGTTAACCCACTTTCCATCATTGTGACAAAATATCTGAGCTAAAAAACTTTTAAGGAGGAAAACTTTAGTTCATAGTACCAGGAGTTTTCTTTTATGATCTTCTGGCTCCATTGGAGCAAAACTCCTCAGCTCATGGCTGGGAATCGAGAGAGTGATGACTTCTTAAAGGCAGTCCCTTCTCTAAAACTCTTTAATTTATGAACCCACAAATGGTTTAATCCATTGATGAATGTAGAAACTTCATGATACAATCACCTCCCCAAAGCCCAGCCTCTGAACATTGCTGCATTGAGGACCAAACCATTAACACATGAGCATTTGGGAGACATTTAAGATCAAAGCTATAATAGAAGCTGGGAATGGTGGTGCATGCCTGTAATCCCACTTCTTGAGGGGCTGAGACAGGAGGATGGCAGGATTGAGACAGCCTCGTCAGCTTATCAAGACTCTCAGCAACTTAGGGAGAACCTGTATCAAAATAAAAAATAAAAAGGGTTGGGGGTATAGCTGCGAGATAGAATGCCCCTGGAGTCAATCCCTAGTAACTCCCCCAAATATAACAATATATTTGTGTGGGAAAATTAAGTGATAACTAAGTGATTCCTTAAAATCAGAAGGGCTTTTCAAGTGTCAGGGGTATTGGAAGTCTAAAAGGGTTTCTGGAGTTGGGGGGATATGTGACAATAAATTTTTAGTTACTTCTAGGAGCTGAGAATGGCCTCAGTTGTAAAGCCAGGAAATGAATAGTGGTCTCAGTTCTACAAGAACAAGGACCTTAATTCTAGTTCCAATACTGTGAGCTTCAAAGAGGACCCCTAAACTCCAGAAAAGTGCATGACCTCACCAACCCCTGGGTTTTACCATTTTAAGACTGTGAGCATAGAATACAGTGAGCATAGAATACAGAATAAGGGCCTGGATTTTTGACCCACAGAATTATCAGTTAATACACAGGTACTCTTTTAAGCCACTAAATTCATAATAATATGCTACATGGCAGTATAAAATTAATAGTTTAGTTCATATTATGCACACAATAAATGAATGATCTCATTTTACAGTTATTCTCTAAATAAGTAATAATGATTACATTGAAGTGGTTAAAACTTTCTAGAAAACATTGTGTATTTTTTTATCTAAATCAAAATCATTCTCAGGATTATCTGGCACACAGTTACATATTACTCACAATGTGGACAGAGTAAGAATTGAACAAGTTATGAAATTTATTAACTCAGTATGACAGCTTTTAGATTTTAATTAGGTTCACAGATTTTTGAGACCTAATGTACCAGTAATTTGAGAGTATGTTATAAAATTGTCAAAGAAGGAAGAGGAAGAGGAGAGAGGGGGAAATAGAGGAAGAAAAGGAGGAGGAAGAAGCATCTGCAGTGGAGGGGGGTGGAGAAGGTGCAACTGTCGCCTCTACTCAAGCCACCTTCAGGGAAAGAAGAGATAAACTAACATAGGAATCCGAAGAAACACAACATAAAGGAATGGGACTTATGTATCTTGAAAAGTTACTTTAAAACATGATCTGTGGGAAACTCCTGTCAACAGACTACTTAAAATCCTTCAAAATATCCCCAAATAGAACTTCCAGTGTTTCTTGCATCTGCCTTTGGATGCCTTTCCATCTTTAGCATTTGTTCCTTCCATAAAACTTCAGCTCTGTTGAGCCAAAACATCTACTTGGTTATCTAAAATGTACTTTTCTCAAATCTTTTGCCACTCTTAACACCTTTTTCACTGTCATGAACTCATTATAAAACAAAAAAAGCAAAAAAAAGCTAATAACAAAAAATACCCTTCGGCTCAACTGTCATATTTTTTGAAGCTCACCACAAATGCTGAAGCCTGAATTACTATTATACTAACATTATTACTATTTGAATTTTGGGGTTCTCCAAAGTGAAGTGTAATTACTGAATTTGTTATTTTGTCTATGCCCCCCCTTTGAAAGCATTCATTTTTATACTTTTATTGTTAAACATACTTGACACATAGTCTTTAATAACTCTTGAATTCATAATGAAGATTAAGACAATTTACCATGCCTGTGAAATTTCCATGGCAGTCACTGCTGCGTAGACAGTACAAAGAAACTTTCTGAAAGAAGTTGAGAGAAAAGCATAACTAAATGTTCTTCCACTCAAACTTCATTCTCCCCAACAGACAGACACTATTGTTTTCCTTTTGCCTGCAGTTCTAGAACAATACCAGTTTTATTATTTTCATAGACACAGGGAAGTTATCTATTTTTTGCTTTAGATAAGAGAACAAAGTACCTATTTTTTTTTTTTTTGGTGCTGTGGATTGAACCTAGGGTCTTATGCATGCTAAGCATGCACTCTACCACTGAACTACAACACCAGCCCCAGGCTATTCTTATTTTTTCATACTAAGAATTTAAAGTTTATCTAAGTCTCAGTTTTTTGTTTTGTTTTGATTTCATAACTGTGTACTGCAATTTATAGTGCATGGAGAGATTAGCTACTGCACTAGGAAAAGCACATAGTCTCATTGTACAGTAGTTAATTGATATGCAAGTTATGTAAGGGTCCTATGTTATTAATAAAAGAATATGACTATAAGGAATGCCTAGAACCTGAAACTAGTTATTATTAACACCTAACACTTATATAATATTTTAAAACACACAAGGATGTCATTATTAATGAAATTCAGAAAAAAAGAGGAAGAAAATCAGACTTTTGGTCCCAAGCTCTGTTGCTTTGAGCTTTAGTGTTCTCATATGTAAAATGAGAGGAATATATATAGAATTTTGACAGCACTTTTCAGCTAGAAAATTTTGTGAATATGAAACTCTCTACATCTAGACACCTTCTAGAGTCTCTGTGGAATTTTATACAAATAGCAAATCCATACTTCTGATATATGTATATATATATATATTCTTTTTTCCTTTAGTTTCTTTTAGGTAGGTAATTCCCAGTCCTATATTCTTCTGGGTCTCATTCTTCACAATTTATCAATCTTGACACCTGCATTCCTTATTTGGGGGAACTAATCTCTTCATCCCAGCAGGGTCAACATTGTTTCAACCAATGATACAGTCCTACCCTGGTACATTCCCCACTTTCCTCTCTAGAACAAGACTTTCTCTTCTGATAGCCAGTCAGCCAGAGGTGGTTACATTAATCAGTATAGACAACTGTGGTAGAACTACCCCTGCTTTCGATTAGGGGGAGCTAAGAACATCATTTTGTATATCGCTGCTCTATTTATTGCCTATCCATATAGCTTACCAAGTTAACCTTTTCTGCTGTAGGCTTCCAAAAGATCAAGATATATATGAATATAAAAACAGATTAAAAAAACCCTGAGTTGTAAATACCTTTAAATCTTCAGAATTTTTTCCCATGGATCATTTTATCTATTGGAGCCAGATCTCAGAAATAAGCTCAGTTCTGAATTTTGAGTTGGTTATGAATTTCTCAGTGAGTGCTATTAGTAGGAACAAGTACTTATTTATACTAACTTGTTCCTTTCAGTTAATAGAATAATAATAGTTTGTCGACCTACATACATGAGAAAAATCATGTTCTTTAGTGTTTTGTACACAGTAGGTGCCTAAATAATGTCTGCTAATGATATGTTTTATGTCCAAACTACTAGCAAAAGGAATACACCTACTTAATAAGATATGGGTAAGCATTTACAACTGTCTTAAGTCTTACTGTTTGAGCAGATAATTGATTTGTGCCTACTTCACAAATTTTATAGGACCAATTAGTTACTCTATGTTTAATAACTTCAATGAAACTTATGTTGATGGAGGAAAAAGTTTTTGTTGTTGTTTTTAACACAGTATGTCTAAAGGAAAGTTTTGTAAAACAAAAGCTACACTCATTGTCTTAGTTTATGCCACTAAGCTTCCTTATGGTTCAATCAAATCTGTGTTACTACTCAGAAAATAGAATGATGCAGAGATTTGTTAGGGAAAGTTTTGAACATTGAATGATAATGAGATTTTGTTTCCATGTCTACACAGTTTTTCACCTATCCTTACTTTGACCCTTCAAAATAGGTTAGCAGCATAAAAATTATTTCTATGATTACAGATTTAAAAGATACAAGGAATTAGAGTTTAAAACACAAAAGTACTTTGAGAAAGCATCAGAAAATTCAAGTTTATGTGTTTCAGTGGACGGTGATGCTATGATTTAAGGAGTCATAGGGAGATGTTATTAATCAAAACAAACAAACAAACAAACAAACAAACAGAAATTCTTCATTCTTTTAATACACTGATTAGGAGCCCAAAGTGAGAGAAACTGGACATTTGAGAAATAATTACATCAATTTAGGTAATTCTGACTGAGGTCACTTTCTGTATTAATCATAATCGTAGCTGAAAACACAGGTATCTTATTTTATGCCTCAGTTTGTAGGGTGGACATAATATACCACAGACTGGGGGACTTAAACAACAGAAATTTATTTTCTCACAATTTGGGTGATGGAAAGTCAGTCACAGTCTATGGTCTTGTTTTCTTCTGAGGCCCGTCTCCTTGGCTTACAGATGGTCTTCTGCTCTCTGTATCCTCACCTGGCCTTGTCTCTGTGTACACATCCCTGGTGTCTTTCCCTCTTATTAGAACACACATTCTGCTGTGTTCAGCACACTCTAAAAATGGCATTTGAAATTAATTACCTCTATAAAGATCTTATCTCCAAATGCAGTTACATTCTGAAGTACTAGGGCTTGAGACTTCAACATAGGAATTTTGAGAGGAATACAATTCATCCCATACCACAAGGTCTACCTAAACTTTTTTTTAAAGATTATTTAGTTAAGTTTCTAAATTTTTTTTCTCTCTCTCTCCTATCCAACAGTATGTTGAAGGGAAGTAGACGCAGGCCAAGGTAAAAGAAATTATGTGTTCTGAATCTTACTAGTTTGGTAACATGGAGTATTTAGTAGCTCTGTTTCTTGATTTTATCACAGATAAAAATCAACATGTCATCTTTAAGAGTTGTTCAGAATGATTATGGATCTTTTGCCTGAAATTAAAAGATACCAATGAAAAAATTCATTGTCATATATTCCCCTTCTGATTCTCCGCCTTCTAAGCATCCCTTGATAGAATAAAATGTATTTTAGCTGGTGTACAATAAAATGTACAAGCTGGTGGCGCACACTTGTAATCCCAGTACTAGGGAGGCTGAGACAGGAGGATCCAGGTTCGCGGCCAGACTCAGCTACTTAGTGAGGCCCTCGGCAACTTAGTGAGACCCTGTTTCAAAATAATGAATAAAAAATAGGGCTGGGATCAGCCGGGCGTGGTGGCGCATGCTTGTAATCCCAGTACTTTGGGAGGCGGAGACCGGAGGATCCGGGTTCG
>PVJS01049321.1:0-14705 GCA_004027185.1 Glis glis | reverse complement strand
TACTGCAAAAAAAAAAAAAAAAAGTAGGTTGAGTAATACCAAGTGCACATCCAGCAACACACCAAGTGCACGTCCAGCAACAATACCCTAGTCTCTCAAAAAATGCCAGTGGAAATGTTTCAGCTATAAATTATTTCAATTAAATCCAACCATACTTCTGCCTTTATCCTTCCTTGGAGTCTTCCCTGCTGTCTCAAAAAAACATTTTGGTCTCTGCCTTTTCAAGAACAACTTAGCATGTTTTCTTGATTCTATTCCATCAGAACTACTGCCAGACACTGAAAATTCATTACCAATCTGGTTTCTTTATTTTTAACTTGTTTATGAGGTAATAATTATATTAGTTTTCTAGGACTTCCATAACAAAGTACCGCAAATGAGGCTATACATAAAATAATTTTGCCTTCGTATTTGGAAAATATTTTAAATAGGTATGGAACTTTAGGCTGACAGTTTTTAGGTCATTACTTCAGAGATGTTGCTCCATTTATCTTCTGTCTTGATTCGAGGTCAGCAGTTAATATTTTCTTTTTCCCTTGTAGTTATTGTGGATCTATTAATGGCCATGTTTATGATTTATTGTTGCTTCTTCAGAAATTGGTTATGTTGTGCCTTTAAGTAGTTTATTCATATTTATTGTTTGGCTTTCATGAACTTACTGTGTCTGTGAATTTATACCTTTCATCAAATGTGATACATTTTACTATTATCTCTTCAAAAAATATATTTTGTGGTGCTGGGGATTGAACTCAGGGGCATACTACCTCCAAGCTACACCACCAGTCCTATTTTATTTTATTTTTATTTTTTTGGAAACAGGGTCTTGCTAAGTTGCTGAGAGACTCGCTAAGTTGCTGAGTAGGCTTTGAACCTGTGATTCTCTTGTATCAGCCTCCCAAGTACTGGGATTGTAGGCATGTACCACCACACCTGGCTCCTCTTCAAAAATTTTTAATCCACTTATTTTTCTCTTTTTCTTTGAGGACTTTAATTATTTCATATTTCAGGCAACTTGAGGCTATTTCATGGCTCATTTATGCTTCATTTTAATTTTTATTGTATTTCATTTTGTACCATTTTTATTTCCATGTCTTCAGGGTTTTTTATCTTTATTTCTGCCTATGATTTGCCTGAAATTAATTACATCCTGTGTATTTTATCAACATTGTAGTTTTTATCTCTAGGGATTTGATTTTCCTTTTTAAGTATATATATATAATATATATATATATAATATATACAATATACAATATATATATGTATACATATATATATATATATCCTGTATATATCCTATACTGTATTTTTCTAAACTTTGTGTAACTGTTATTTCATCAGTTTTTTCCAGTTTTTCTCCAAAGGGTGGAAAGAAGTTATATTATCCATTTTTACATGGTACCTAGAAGTAAAGAACCCCAATAAACATTAAAATTGAAGGTATCTCTCTTTTTTAATCTCCTTTTTTAAATATCTTGGACATCTAAAGTAATTATCTGGCATATATCATTAGTCTATCTGTTGAGATGTTTAAGTTTAATAGGTAAACTGAGGGAAAAATTGGAAATCTTAGAAAAATAAATTTTCTCCAGTCCTGATGCTACTTCTTCCTGTTGGGCAAGCTAAACAATTTGGAAATCTTGGCCTTTCCTTATGCTTTTACTCATGCTACCCCAAAAGAACTAGAGCAATTTACCTGAATTATAAATTTTGGAAGAATAAGCAGGGCAAGATCTGTATTTCTTTCAAGTGAACTGAGAGGTGATAGAGATCTCTGGCCTTCTAAGGACAAGAAATCCATGTAGGTAGATCTGTCCCCAGTTTATACTATTTGCTAAAAAGTTGACAGAACAGATTAATTCTGGCTATTGTAAAAAGAGTCCCAAATCTGTGCAAATCCCAAACCTCACCCTAAACCTATGACTCCTAACTGAGCCCAAGTTATAAGTTGTGTGTATATTGTGTGTTTAACTCTAGGAACTAATGAAAACCTCCAAGATCAAGTGAATTCACAAATCATAATTAAGCCAAAAAAAATCAGCAAGGTAATTTTATAAGAGTGACATTTGGAAAAGCAAGAGGAGCTGGGTCATTACCTTACTGCATATGTAAACAGAACTGTGGGCAACAGATTTTCCTCCCAGTTTGATTTATAAGAATTGTGACTTAAAGTCAATGAATGTCTTACATTTCTGCAAATATTATAACAAAATCAACAAAAGTACATTAAAATAGGTTAAAATCATAATCTAGAGCTATATTATTGTATTAACATTAGTTTATGTTATTTTAATTATATCATGATATAATCATAATATCAAGATATAATTATATATTATATAGTTTTTTTAACATTGGACAATTTACTTAATATATCCATGACTTGGATTTTTAACTGTTGAATCATGAAAATAGCATAATCTTCTTAGGAAGTTCTAGTTAAATCTAAAAGCTATTAAAACTTATACATCAAATATTGCTCCTCCAGTTTCAGACCATTTTATCTTATATGTTATAGCCATTCATGTTTGGTTTATTTTTTTTTCCAAATAACAATAGTCTTTGCTGTCGGGAATTGGTAAGTCAGTCAAAAATTTGATACACACACACATTATATTAAGTAATTTAATTTACCATCTCTCACATTAGAAATGATGAAAGTGAGCATCAGACAGGTTAAGGGACATAAAATTATATAATCAGTGAGTGTGTAAGTAATGTTAAAATAGGGCAAAGCGTGTGTAAAGATAAAACTCAAAGGCATTGCTTTTTTAATCTTTGATTAAATCCAATAAATATTCCAAAAGATAAATAACATCACTAATTATAAGTTTCATCAATAATGGGAGAATGAAGGGAGGATGAAGGGCGGGAGTATAAATACAATTTGATTACAACAGCTGATCCTTTTTATAGGTCTTCAAAATAGTAACTATCTATAGTAATAGTAATAATAAGTATATATAAACTTTTTACTATGTGTAGATGTTCTAAGTACTTTTGTATAATGGTTCATAACTTTCCTAATATCCCTCTTCTTTTTTTGAGGAGAAAGAATTATATTTCCTTCATAAAGTAGATTTCCTGTTTAACAACCTATCCACACTAGTACCATCCAAACACAGTATTTAATAGAATAATAATACATGCTCTTCACTATTCACGAACCATAGCCGAATAGCTGCTATGCACAACCTAAAATTTCTTAGTCTTTGGCTATAAAAGTAGTTCAAGAAGGACTCTCCAATGTCCAGTAAATCACTAAATTGTATCCTTTCTATTCTCAAATTATCTGCTGCCCATATATCACCATTTACTCTCATTGCCACCGTCCCTGTAAGGACCATTAGCATCTTCACAAGGGATATCGGGGCAGCATTGCGCATTGCTCTTTTTCCCATCAATCTTGTTCTTTCTTATCCAATATTCACAAAGCAGTCAGGGTGAAATATTTAACAAAGATTGATAATGTCACTCTCTTACTTAAAATGAATCACTAGTTTTTTTGTAGGCCTTAGAATACTGTACAAACTTATGCCACAATATAAAAATTCCTAAGAGACTTTCATTTCTAATATTTCTAGCTTTAATTAAGGCCACTTTCTGCCTTTCACTTTATTTATTTTTATCTTTTTGTGGTACTGGGAATTGAACCCAGGGGCATTCTGCTTCTGAGCTACACCCCCAGCTCTATTTTATTTATTTAGTTTTTTTACCTGGAAACAGGGTCACACTAAATTGCAGAAAGCCACGCTAAGTTTCTGAAGCTGGCTTTGAACTTGTGATCCTCCTGTCTCAGATTCCCAAGTACTAGGATTACAGGGGTTGGCCACCACTGCCTTTGCACTTTTTACTTCTGATGTACCTGACGTTCTCCATGCCTTTTCATCTGTCAAGCTCATGTTTAGATGAGGCATCTGTTAGTCATGTTGCCTGGAATACTGTTTACCAATACTTCTCCCTACTTCTACGCCCACACTGTGGCTCCTTCCGAATCATTTATAAGTCACACTCTAAATATCGTATCACGTATGAAGCTTTTTCTGAATCCATCCATTTTCTTAGAAAATAAACTGACTTCTGCACCTGTATTCCCCTGTTCCTGCCATAACATAATATGTTACATAATATAACACATCTTTCTGATTTGTTTTCATACATCCATCTAGTGTTGAATGTTTGGCACACAGATTATAATGAAAATCAAATTTGTTATTGAATTGTTCTTTCATATGAAACCCATACATCTTTTATTAATTCCAGGTTTTTAACCCACAATGAAGAAAGAGAGGACAATTTTTTTTCTTCTTTTACTTATCCTTGGATTGTTCGTTCTCTGAATCATTCCCAGAGCATGCTGGTGACATAAAATTATAAAAAGTTTCCTTTACCATTTTTATGACATCTCCAAGTGAGGAGATAATATAAATCAAGACTTTATTTTCTGAGCAGCTTCCCCTATCTCCCTCACCTTCTTCTTCTTTTTTTTTTTTTTTTTGTATTTTATTAGCAAAGTAATCCGGGCAAGCTGGGATTTAAAACCCAAATTTGAGTTGAAGAATGAGGTACTAGACATGCCTCTCCTCAACTTGGACTATTGCAACATAAACATAACAGATTTGGTGCATTGCCTGAGGACAGAAGGGGGAAAATGGATATGGTACCTCTTCTTCAAGGAATTGACATACTAAGTTCAGAAATTACACTGGTGAATCTACATATAAAAACGGAGATATGATTTCTAAAAAAATATAAAACAGAGTTTTATGGGAATGAAGGACTATAATATAATTATTATTAAAAAAGGAAAGTTTGCATTGAAATTAGAGGAACATACAATTTAATTGAAGAACAGGTAGAAAGCATTCTGGGTGGAGGAAGAGAATTTACAAAGACCATGAATCAAGAAGAATTACCCCTAGGCAGTGGAGATGAAACAATACTGGTAGGGGGAATGCAGTGTACAGAACTTATCAGCTTTGGAAAGGATTTTACTTTATCTTAAGAACATAAGGAACGCATTTGTACCTTTTAGAGACAGAGGCAACATAATCGCATTTGCATTATGAAACAAATTATTTATTTATTTTGATGTGTATCTTGGAATCTAGAAAAATCAGGACTGTTTAGCGCCTCACTTCTCTCCAGTCTAGTTCAGGAAAAGTAAATTAAATTACTGGATGAACAAATAGAATAGCCATATCCTGTGAGATTCTCAGTGCTTTCTAGGTTGGCTAGAAAAAGGCTTTAAAGAATTGTAATGAATTCTCCTCTCTTAGGCTTCACATACTGTCCCTTGACACCCAATTTTATTTTGTTTTGGTTTGATTTTTTTTGAAGTTATGAAGCCCTTGAGGATAGAATAGAATCCTTACTGCCAGGCATGCACAGTATTATGATATTTGAAGAAGGAAGATCCTAATTTAATGTAATGGGAAGAAGCAAGTTTCATGGCATCTTTAATAAAAAAGGGCTTCAGAGGTCAGTATTTTGTGTCAGAATTCAAAACAACTGTAATAACCAGAAACTAGATAGTAATATAAACACTATTCCTTGGGGAAAGTATACATGCTAAAATAAAAATGCTTGGATATAAACATGATATTTCAACAGACTTAGAAAAAAAAAACAGTTTGACCAGCTATCTACAGTGTGATTTAATCTAAAGAAAAATCATTTAGCATTTGAGCTCCATTTTCTAAATTTCATAGCACTGTCATATTGCTATTAGCCTCCTAAACTTTAAAATCATACTGAATCACTTAGAGCTTTGATGAAAGAGGAAAAAAGAAGTTTCAAGTTCTTTATGTCACATAATGGTTCTAAGAATGAATTTAATCATATGGGTTTTTAAGTATAAAAACAAAAAGCTCAAGTGTAGTACAGGGTCTATGAGAGTTATTTCTTACATGTTATGTTGTGGATTTTGATTTATCATTATTTGTGGTATTTCATAATTAATTTATTTCAGAAAAATTAAAAAGTAAATCGCAGTGTAATGGTACTACTGATGCACTTCACATTACTGAGAAAGACAAAAACCCAGTAGTATCATCACACTTAATAGATAGAAAGAACACAGACTATGGCGTTAGAATTAGCATTGAGTTCAAGCTTTTTCACCTTAGGAAAATTATTTATCCTATCCAGGCCAATGCTTCCTTAGTGCTAATCATACTTCTTTCAAAGTTTCACAGTGGATATTAAAATTATATAGAGAGACGATTAAAATATATCTTGCCCATAGAAAGACTATAAGCATTCCATGATATAACAAGAATCATCTAGTACTCTCAACCTGGAAAATTTGAAGAGAGGCTTCATAAAGGACTATTGATGAAAAATTGTCTATAATTTAAGAAAAAAAACCCATCATGTAGGACAGTAATTCAGGTCCTAAAATATCACAAAAGAGAACAGAGATTAAAAGACCCAAATAACAGATTTGATCTTCAGTGGTGCATAAAGCCCACCTGAGGAACTTTTCATGGAAGTCAGGTATTAAATATACTGATCTTACTCTCTTATTGTTCTCTTTCTCTATGGATCTTCTCTCAATTCTTATCTCTGGCTGGAGAGAAAAGAATATACTGATATGGGCTTTATAGTTCAGCCTTCTGGACACAGGAATGTGACGACTGAGCAGAGTAGAAGCAAATGGAAGATACAAAACTTATTAGGTATCAATATTTTTAGTAAACTTTTCTGGTTAATAAAATCATACACTTGATAAATTTTCACAAAGAAAATGTCAGTCAGTTCACGAAAAAAACAAATGAGCCTGAAAAGGTGGCACACACCTGTAATCCCAGTACTAAGGAGGCTGAGACTGGAGGATCACAGGTTCAAGACTAGCCTCAGCAACTTAGCAAGACTCTTATTAACCTAGTGAGACGCTGTTTCAAAATAAAAATTGAAAAAAGTAGAGTGGGAGTGTAGCTAGGAGTTAGAACACCTCTGGACTGAATCCCTCCCACACACACAAACAAATAAATAAATGACATTAGCAAAGTGTAGACCAAAAACATAGAAGTAAACTGATTAGTTTTCTTACTATTTATGTCTTGTGCTTTAAACAGCCACCAAACCTTTCAAAACTGAATGACTACACCTGGCTACTAAAATCTAGCCCGCTGTCCTTCAGTGCTCACTTGTCACTTTTAATGTTTCCACCTTAAATTCAGCAAGTTTAAGTAGTAAGGTCATTAGAAGTGAGGCCGAGGTCTTTTTGTGCCTAGGGAAACTGAAGGACATAGACACCTGTCTGAATATGCTAGCAATTTGAGGGAAATGAAAGACAAATTTTATGATGCCACTGGATATAGTAACCCCAGATATTATTGTATCCAGTCTCCTTGGGAAAGCTTTCATCTGAATTTAGCTAATGGGGCTTATTAAGTGGTAAAACTGAGGAAGAGAAGTTAATGTGAGCTTATGTTATGGGTGGAGCCCTTCGAGTCAATTTAATATACCATTGATTTTGCTTCTGTTTGTGAATACATAGCAGAAAATAAGGTGTTACACACTTGTACTTCTCCATCCCATAAATGGTAGTGGAGATATGCTAAATTCGTAAGATTTATATATCAAGAAATGTCACTAGGACAGATAGATAATTCCTAATACTCCCCTCTACTGCCTGCCAGGTGATCTAACAAAAAATTTGGAGGAGAAATAAAATCACAGCTATGATTCAATACCTTAAAGTCAGAAGGGTTAAGAAGAGATACAATAACAATGCAATACCCCATGTGTGAATTAAAACACAGCAATCGTTGTTGCAGATTTACAGAGGATTATCACTAACTGAATTCACTCACACTCGTCGATCTTGTCCCAGCTATCCCACATATGAGTAAAACTAAATCTCCTACACAATTTAGTGACACTTGGTATGCCATCAGCCATGCCCATGTCTTACTTTCTATTCCAATGACAATTGGAAAAAAGACTAACTTATATGGCAGGGCCTCTCATAAATGTTTGCATTTCTCCCCAAGAAGTATGTAAACTATCCTGACATTTGCCACTAGTCGGAAGGGTCAGGATACAGGGAAAATTGCCTCTAACCTCTGATGTCCAGTGTGTTTACTACATAGAAGATATCCTAATGATTGGCAAGTCAGAACCTTTCATCTGAACGCCCTGATGTGATACTGTCACAACTCTACTGGCAGGAGTGGTTAGTAAACTTTAACAAAACTCAAGGCTTTGCCCACCAAATAGTTTCTTGGAACCCTATGGGTAGATTCTCAAAGCAGTCGCAACAAACTTTTACGTCTTTGACCCCCAAAGACAAAAAGTAGATTCGACATCTTGTTAGACTCTTTGGAAATTGGAGGTAGTATATGCTCTCATTTAAACATTCCATTTCATCATTTTATTGACTAATCTTTAAATAAGTATGTTTTGAGTGGGTACAAATCAATAGGCTGCTTTGGAACCTGACAAGCAATCCGTGTCATGCATGCCCTACCTTTGGCACCTCTGCAAATGTAATTATCCCTTAGGGTCACAAGTTCCCTAAAACTTTCTCTTTGTTCCAGAATTACTCCATTGAAAACGCAGTGTTGTACCAGCCTGTTGCTACTAACACAAGTCAGGAAGGTTCTTGCTTTGTTGACCCAACTGTAAGACCTCAGACAAAAGCCACTACTCATCCATCTCATCAACTTCCATTTCTGTCTTTTATGCTACACACTTCCAGTTTCTGCTTTTACTTGGTGATGCTATCATGCCTTAAAATAAATTAATTTTTAAGTTTCCTTCTTGTAGTTTGTGAGAAGTTTAGTCTGACAACCTATTCTACAGTTAAAAAAGATCTGGAACATGCGTTTTTATTTTAATAAACATTTCACTATGAATTTAACCACATATTTCTGTGTTTAATGATAATGTGGATAACTATAAGATGCCTATTCAAGTTTTTGCCCATTTTTTTCTATTGGGTTGTTCTCTATATTTAGTTATGGTGCATTCTATTTGGTTTCTTAAGAGCAACTAGTTCCAGCATAAAATACAGACCTGTCTTCAGATATTTAAGAACTTTGAATTACAGACCCAAAACTAGATTATTATTTATTTTAATTTTTCAGATAATAGAATTTTGTTTTACCTGTATATTTGAAATTCATACCTTAGTTGCCACATTTGTATAAATCCAGGCCATTGCTATTGTCTTGGTCATACACACACACAAAGCAATTCCTTAAGAAGTGCAAAAACAGGCCTTGATTTATACTTATAACCTCTATAACTTTGAATTTATCATATCCTCTAATCTTTTCTGTAAAAAAAAATGTCCTTTGTACTTCCAACCACTGCCCTCAAACCATTCCTTCCCAAAAGACCATAGGAGACTGGATTTATCCTAATATCTCTTGCAATCTATATTGGACAAAGTATTTGAGGCACATTCCAAGTTATTAGGAAGAAAATTCAATTCTATGCACATGTCAATTGTCTTCAAATACATAATTTAATATGATCTCAAAATAATTCCAATAGGATTTCAATATTTGTAAACTTACTTTAAAAGGAGAGATAGGTAAAATCATTCATTATATTGAAATAATAGTAGAGATTTCTCTACTATATATTAAAATGCATTGTAGAACAACAGAAAGAAATAAAACAGCTTATAGTGCAAAAGGAAAGTCAGGTTAATCACATAAAATAAAATATATTGATATTTCAACTAAAAAGAAAAATAAAAAACTCATTAAGATTTCTATTAATCATAGAGGAACAAATTTCAATGAAATATTTTATCCATTGAATTGTCAATTAAAATAGTTAAATAACATTATATTTATGGAAGTGGAAAATTATACTTTAATATAATACCTTGATGTCTAATCTTGCTGTGTATCTACAATAAAACTCCAAATTAGATGTCTCAATAATTCTACTTCCAAGAACCAATAAAAGAAAATTATTAGCCAAAATATAGAAAGGTGAGTATATAAAGTGACCAGAAGACTATGTCTTATTATACTTAAAGTTTTCTTTTCAAAAAAGGTGATAAACTAATGTTTTATTTTTAAAGAGGAACCATAAGCACTTCAAAATATTTTTCTAGTTGTATCTTCTATATGTCAGGAATTTAAAATGTATTGCAAAGGGAAAAGATTTAAAATACATGAAAACATTATTAAAGTTTTATGAAAACAAAATTTATATATGTATATATGCACATAAAATCCAATATGATATACAAGAGAATTAATTTTACTAGTTTTTTCTCTAGAGGGACTATGGATAGTATTTTTCCTGATAAAATTCACCAACTCACATAATTTTAATTTAATCTTGTAAATTTTGAGCATGATTTTATTTTATAATCTGAAAAATCTATTCATCATGTTTCAAAAACAACTTTGAAATAATTTTTCCCCAGGAGACTGTGAGTTAATTATGAGTCAGAATAGTTTCAAGAAGTTAGAAATTACCTGCTCTAAGGGTTGATAAAAATTTTTTATTTCATAAAATTTGATGTAGATTATCACTCTGGAGTCATTCAATTGTAAATTCTGAGCCTGTAGTTAATTTGTGTTTATGTACAGTATGCATGACTTACACACATATCATGCTGGTTTAGATAAACACAAAATTATATTCATATTTAGTACAGATACACTTGATTATATAATGCCTAAATTATTGTTAAAGTAATTTCTCTTCATCTGCTTGCATGCCATAATTCATTTGTTTCAGATTCTTTGCAGTAGGGAACAGATTCTAGAATTTAATTGTATTTTTTCATGTTACCAATCATAATACTTTCAGTCATTAGTCAAATGATAAAAGGTAAGCTTCATAAATTCAAAGAACTTGTATTTTTTACTTTTTTGTTAGATTCAGTATTTAGAAAGTATCTAGTACATAATAGGTACTCAGTAAATATTTGCTAAAGAATAAAAGTATTTGGCAATGAAGATTGGATATAAAGTAAAATAATGGATAATATTTCATATATCCATACTACACTATTTTACATTCATTCCTTGCAATCACAACTTAGCAAGAACTTTATATAATTTATATTTTCCATAGAACTACCTTACAGCATTTTGACAGTGTTGTGATTTGTTCATATTTAATATCAGCTTCAAAGTTCTACATTAAAGCACTGTATTTTTAAACTACTTGGCCTTTGGTAAAATGCCAAGTTTGATTGCACTGAGAATATGATCAGCGGTTGTCATGCTCAGAGATTATAAAGCCAAGAATAAAGGAGACAAGAAAGTCAGTGATATTGTGGTGAACCACAGCTTATTGGCTGCAGCTGAGCCACATCATAAAACTGTCATTCAAGTCTTGGAAAGAAATACTCATTTATTGTATCTAATTTTTCTCTGAGCTCAGTTTGTGGTAGGAAACCCTGTGACAACCTTCTGCTAATAGCCACTTGATTTCAAATGATCCTTCTTTATTTGCAGAGGTAACTGCTTAGGAAATATTTTCATGGAGCTTTTCTTCAGTAAATACATACACAAAGTGGGAGCATTTTAGGTTAAATATAATATGTTCATAGCTGGGCCTAGTTGTGCATGCCTGTAATCCCAGGACTTGGGAGGCTGACACAGGAGAATCACAGGTTGGAGACCAGCACACAGTAACTTAGCAAAACCCTGTTTCAAAATAACAAATAAAATAGGGCTGGAGGTATAGCTCAGAGATAAAGTGCCCCTCGGTTCAACCCCTAGTATCACACAAAAATAATACATGTTCATTAAAGATGAACATGTTAACCATCATTCAAATGCATATCAGATTTCTAGGAATAAAAATTTCTTATTTTTTCTAGGTGAATGGATTGAATTGTGGGTCGCTCAAAATCCATATGTTGAAGCTCTGAACCCTAATGTAACTTTATTTGGAGATAGGGCTTTTGAAAAGGTAAGTAAGGTTAAAGGAGGTTGTATGTGTGAGCCCCCAATCAAATAAAAATGGTGTCCTTAAAAGAAAGAGACACCAGAGCATGTGTACCCAGAGAAAAGGCCCTGTGAGGACACAGCCAGAAGGCGGCCAGCTTTCTGGTGAAGCAGAGAGGCTTCAGCAGAAACCACCCCTGCCACAACCCTGGTGTTGGACTTCTAGCCTCCATATCTGAGAAAGTAAATTTATGTTGGTCAAGCCACTCAGTCTGGTATACTAGGGCAACTAGAGCAGACCAATTCATTAGGTCTATGGAGCACACATTTAATTCAATAACATTCTCTCATGGCTTCTACTCTGTTTAGTATTCCAATGTAATTCAGGGTCAAATTTGGTGAAATTCCAAATCAAGTTCCATCCAAGTATGTGTTCTCAGACTTTTTCGTATCTTCAAACTGTACCTCTACTATTGTTTTCCACAGCCTTAAAACATTGTTTCTGTAAAAACATTGTTTTGGTCAAAAGTGTCCTTGGTTCATGGTAGATTGCCAAGTCATAAATCGGTAATCTGTCAGGACAAAAGCATCCTTTCTTCCCTTTAGAAGAGACTGATCGAGGTCTCCTAAGAGAACTTCTCTAAAAGTCAGGAGGGATTATTAGCCTCTCACGTGAGTCCCTTAGCAGCCCATGTCTAGCATCCAGTCATCTCTTCATGATTACCATGTGAATCTTTATGGACTCCTTTGGGTCTATTTCTCTTCCACTATTGTTTTACTTTACACTAATATAGCTGAGTGCCAAATAAATTGTAGTTCATGCAAAAGTTGCTCTTTATTCTAGCTGGGAATATACAAATGTTATAAGCAAAAAGGACACTTGAGAAGAAGAAATCCTTTTAGGATAACAGGGAAGAAAATCAATGTTGACATCCATTCATTTATGCAGCCCAAAGTTTTCACAATGAGGGACAGGAAGAACTAGTGACAGAAGCTATTAAGTATGTGTAGCTCCAGTGTAAAATCTGTAAATCATAGCTAAAATAAGCTCTTCGCACCAATGGAATAAAAGACACTGGCACTTGGCTAAGCAATCACTGAAAACGAAAAAGATGTCAAAACAAAAAGTAAATGGAAAATGTCTAGTGAGAGTTCGATTATGCATCCCACTATAGGAAGAAATTCCTTTTATCTAGAACACATGCAAAGTTTCAATCAAAATGATTTAAATAATCCTCAAGTGAATCAGATCAAATAAGAAATATGTTTCTTACATGGTTGTTTTCCTGCTGAAGAACCACTATTGAATGGAAAGTATGTAACTTTCAAAATGATAAGGGTGATTGATTTTATGAGCTCCAAGCTTCCATTGAGATATGATATTCCAGGATTATAATCCAAGACCCCACTGTGATTTAAATTCAGTTTTCTTTATACTAGACATAGCTGGCTCCCTGAAAAATTTCACATTCTTTTATACTGTGATAGATAACATATACATAAAGATACACTAAATAAAACATTGCACAGAGGTGTATACTCAAAAACTTATTTTGAAGTCAGTAGTAGTGTAATCACCAACAATGTCAAGAAAATAGTCACTTGCACAGTAGAAGCCCCTCTACTCCCTTCAAAACCACTACTCATTCCACTCCCTTTCCCTTAAGAAAATTGGTTTTGTACACTTTTTTATATTGGTGCATTGTAGTCTGACATCATGATGTACTTCATAGTGATCGTGACATACATGCACACAGTACTTGGTGAGCTTCCCCTGGCTCCCTCCCCACTCACCTCCCTTCCCCATACAGGGTATTGAGATTGGCATTGGTATCCCCACATATGTATATAATGTCAATGAAAGTGATTCCTTCATTGATTCTCCCCCTCCAAGACCACCTTCCTCTCTCCACTGGAGTTTCTCCTCCATTATCTGAAATCCCTCTTATATCCCAATTACTTCCTACCTTCCTCATATGAGAAAAAACATGACCTTTCACTTTCTGTGACTGGCTAATCTCACTTAAAGCATTCACCAGGTCCATCTATTTTCCTGCAAATGACATAATTTTGTTCTTCTTTATTGCTAAATAGAATTCCACTGTGTATAATCCATAATTTTGTAATCCAAAATTTCTATTCTGACTTCAGGCTAAGCACTTTCTTGCCAATTTTTATAGTGTATGTTCTCTATGTGCATACTGAAAACTAAAATGAATGGAGTTTCACTTTGTGGACATTTGGTAGCTGGTTTTTAAGCTCAGTATTACATTTGAGGGACTGACTCATGTTGTGTGTATATATGCAAGTATCTGTGCTAAGTATATACTTAGGAGTGGATTTTTCTGGGTCATAAAATATAATTATCACCAAATATAGAAAATGTAAATTTGTAAGGTTTTTCCCACTTTGGTCACACTAAGTTCCCAGTGGAATTGTAGGCTTTTCTCATCTTCACCCTTTTAGCAATTAAGTCTAGAATGTATGGCAATATTTTGTGGATTTGACTTGTATTCTATTTATTATCCCTTTGCTGTTGGTAACTTTTGTGTCTAGCTTAAATAATTCTTTGCAACTCCCATAAAATAAAAAAAATCCAAAACTGTCTTCTAAAATATTTGTGTTGGTTTTTATCCTACATGTATATTCACCTGAAATTAAATTTTTGTGAAAATTTGGTTAGAGATTAAATTTAGTTATTTTTTTCTTTTTCCTTTTTTTTTGGGGGGGAAGAGGTGGAAGGAGTATCTAATTGTCAATTCAGCATTTATTTTAAAGATTTGTCTCTCCTCACTGCTGTGCACTACTGAGTGTGTGTGTGTGTGTGTGTGT
>PVJS01049320.1:0-14706 GCA_004027185.1 Glis glis | reverse complement strand
AGGAGGAGGAGGAGGAGGAGGAGGAGGAGGAGGAGCAGCAGCAGCAGCAGCAGCAGCAAAGATCCCCTGCCCCAGGCCCCCAGCAGGCCCATCTGCTGACCAGGTGGCACTTGAGAGGGCACAGAGGGACCCCATAAGGATCCTAACTTCAGCTCAGTCACGGTGAGCACAGAGGCTTTGGGCAGGTTATTCACCACCTGCAAGCTCACTTTCTTCACTGTGAGTAGAAAGAGCCAGGTGCAGTCAGTCGCCCAAGTGCTTCCTGTCCAGGATCAGGGTGGTGGGGCGGGCGCCTGGTGACCCCTGAGGATGCTGTTCACTGACCTTGTGGGAAAGCTCTGGAACAAGCAGCAGCTCTCGGTGTGGCTGTGGACCAGGCCCTGGCTTAACCCGAATAAGCCTCATTTCCACATCTGTATAGTGGGTGTAACACTCACCCTACAGCATCCAACCAAGAATCAAACCAAATAGGAAAACCCAGCATTTCCTAAAGACACTACATGAAGGATGGCCCTTGCTCAGCCTCCTGTCCTGGTGCTCAGTGAGAGCTGCGCCCTGGCCAGTGCTCTCTGGAACCTGACTGCCACGGAGAGTCGCGTGCATGAGACACTACAGCACTCCCTACTTCTCCTTTCAGCAAACACAGTTGTGGCCTCAGGCTACCAAGATCTGACATGATCGCCTTCTTTTCATGCATTATATAAAATTTTACACTTGCCTTCTATTTATTTTTATTTATTTATCTTTATTTATGGTGGTGCTGGTTGTCCATGAGGCTCATAATAGAGAATTTCCTTTTGAAACAAACTTCAGTACCTCGAGGGAGAAATCTGAAAACCAACATGGAGTAAGTAGTGGAAGAGGCAACACGGGGCCCTGGCCAGCACTGAAAGGCGATCTGAGGACTGGGGCGCTGTCTGCACTATGGCTGGGGACCTGGACGATGCCCACTGTGGTCTCCGGCCTCGTCCATTTGTCACCAGCCATGACCATCGCTGGCAGGAGGAGGGCGCACTCTGCCTGCGTGCCCGCTCTCTGCCTGTTGCCCAGTTTCCAGGAAGTGCTGACTTCCCCAGTCTTCACAGAGGACCTGAGAAGAGAGGGCAGAGAGAGCCCTCTGGGCAGTGCGATGTGTGCAGAACTCTGTTTAGTCTTCACATTGGTTCTGCCTCAAGGGTCTCCTCATTGAGTTTAATGAAAAATCATTTCAGGGGCCACCAGATTATGAACCATTGAACTTCCACACTGATGAGCAAAGGGCTAGAATTCCCATCTGAGTCGTTGTACTTTAGAGAGAACATATATCGCCTTCTGAAATAAAAATCATTTGTGCATACCAAGCAGTCTATCGATGTAGTGTCACCAAGATGGAGCCTCATAGGAAAGCCAAGAGCAAGTCAAAAGAAAAGCTTTATGCCTGTGGCATCCATCAGCCAGGGAGTCCCAGGGCTGCTGGGCACCTGTGGGTTGCTCTGCTCCACCAGGAGCTTTCAGTTGTGTGATAAGGAGAGAACAGTCAAACGAGATTTATAGATGACCAGAAGGAAGTGTTTGCACAGCTTCTTTTCAGCACAGCACCTTTCTGAAAATGCATTTAGCACAGTGTCCTGGCTTCCATGTGGGCTGTTTCTAAAGTGAGGACGTAGCCACAGGCCAGGCAGGATTTGCTTCCAACAGTCTGTTCTGTTCTGGCTGCATAATGCTGAAGGCAAGGTGTATTTCTAGAAGTATCTAAAGTTTGTGTTCAAAGAAGTCACCGGGAAGAAAGAGCAAGGAGCCATTCAGTGAGACCCCAGGTGGCCTGAGCCCCTGGAGAAGCCAGGGCCCATGCCTCTCTGTGTTTCCTCATGCCTCTCAGTCCATTCTAGAATGACCTGGCAGTTGCCAGTGTCACCTCCAGCTCTCCTGAATTAGTAGGACAGTCATGGAATGTCTGCTGGGAAAATCCCCCTGGTGATAGACTCCAAGACTCAAGTCCTGGCCAAAGGCTCCACTCTCCTTCTACCCAGAGGACATTCCTAGTAGGGTGTTTCCTACACCCCAGAATGCTAACAGCATTCTTCTGTGCAAACGTGCCACACCCCTTCCTTAAAGACTTAATGGTCTTTCCTCTGGACTCAGAGGCCAGTTTATTGATGAGCACTTCCTTTATGACATATTCTTCTGCAACTCCCCGGACACCGCTAGATTGGGCTTCTGTTTGTTGTTTGGTTTGTCTTTTCAAAAGCACAGCAAAAGCAAGGTCTATCCATTTCCCACGGATAGCCTTACCTGAAATAAAACACCATAATCTTCTGAAGCCATGAAATCGTTCACCAGGTTTGGGAAGCAGGAAGCTCGGCACTCAAGGATGCTGATCTGAGGGAAGGGTATGGCCCAAGACAGGCAGTTGTCAGTGTGAAACAAAGGGGTCTTGCTTGGGATGAGGTTATGACAGGAGACACAGAGAGCGCAAGTCAGAACTGGAAGCAAACGATACCCCCAGGGATGTCTGTCTTCTCGACTCCTCTCCTTATTCCCAAGAGGGTTCGTACGCAGGAAGGGTGTGCTGGGCATTGTTCTCATTTGCAATGTTGCAGAAGCTACTAGGCAGAGGCAGCTTCCAGGCCCCCTCAAGACCCTTGAGTCACTGCATAGGCCTCTTATCACATGATCCTTGGGTCACCTTGAAGCACAAGGCATGAGGAGTTGAGCCCTGGACGGTTCAGGTCTTGGACCAGAGCTTCTGCAAAGATTACATCAAGAACCTTGGAAGACAAAGGATTAGAAACCATTGGCCTGGAAATCAGAAGCACAAGTTGTGAAGCACAGAGGAGACTCTTCCTTGGGTTTCTTCTTTTCCCACTGATGAAAATCGTTGGCTCCTATTCGCCGGGCACACATTCCAGAGGCAAGTCGAGCAGCACCGTCTTCCGATGGTGACGCTGATCACAGGGATGAATTGGAGGGAGGGATGCACAGAACTGTTATTCTGGAAGTTGTGCAGAATGGAGGAAAAAGGGACTTCCAGTGAGGGCCAGTCCATGAATTGGGTCCATAGATGTCAATTTGGGAATGAGGGGCGTGCTCTTGTCAATATGTATTTTGGCACATTATTTTCTCCAAGGGCACTGGCTTTGATGTGTTAGAAAAGGGGAGACTTGCTTGGCAGCTACCATGTCCTGGCTCAACCCTTCTTCAGTGCACTGGCTGATCTGAGGTCAGCGGTGAGTGCAGGGCTGGCAGACTGAGTCCCACTGCACCTCTCCCACACACAGCTCCTCTCCCTGGACCACAGGGGCTGGGCCAGGAGGTGAGAATATCAGCAGAAATCTTTGGACATCTTTTCACCTATGATTAGCCCGTTCACACACCATTCTCAAAATATATTATCTTTTGAAATAATCCAAATGTCAGCAGTATGCCATCTGCTGGAATATTGTTCTAATACTTTTTAAAAAGTGTATTCTGTGATGTTCAATGACATGGAGAAAATGCTCACAATTTAATGTTAAGGGGAAAATGGGATAAATTCTATATATTCAATCTAAACCTTAACCTTGCAAAGTACACTCCCAGGGAAAAAGTGTGAAAGAAATATATAAAAACATTGAATGGTTATCTGTAGGTGGCTAGATGCAAGATAGCTTCTCTATTCTTTTATGAAACTTTCATATTATACTTTTTTACAATAGTCCTGAATTATTCTTAAAAAGTCTAAATAAGTCTGAATGCATATTTATGAATAAACACAGCATTCAAAGCTTGTTCTCTGAGTCCTGATATCCATCTTGAGAACTGGGTGCCCTTCTAGCGCTCAAAAGCCCTTGGGCAGAGTTTCAAGGGCTGGGCCCCTGTAGTCTTCCTCCTACATTCTAAATCACAGTGAGTGCTGGGGTCATAGATGGGTGGTAGAGTACTTGCCTAGCATGAGCAGGCACTGAATTCAATCCCCAGCACCCCCCAAAAAGGAGGGTATAAATCACAAAGAGATGAATCCTCCCAGAGGTAGCTGACTCTCCTGTCCTGCAAAGTGACTCAAGAGAGCTAAGCCCCAGTTTTCTTATCTGTAAAGGGGAAGAAAAGCTACTTTCATATCTTTATTACAAAGAGATTAGGAAGACTAGAGGAGGTAAGAAAGGGGCAGTACTATTGATGGTTCAGAAGGGAACATAGTAATAATTTAAGGAAGGGCAAGGACACCAGCTGAAATCTGACATCAAGTCCTGGTAACAATGTGGGCCTTGTGTACTGCCTTCAGCCCCACAGCAGATATGCTGCTGTAAGGGTAATGAGAGGTTAATATTATCATGGCTACTGTGTGTGTGCGTGCATGCATGCAGTACTGGGGATTGAACCCAGAGGCATTCTACTTTTGAGCTACACCCCCAGCCCTATTTTTATTTTTTAGTTTGAAACAGGTCTTCTTTTTAAGTTGCCGAGGACTTCACTGAGTTGGTGAGGCTGGCCTCAACCCTGCAATCCTCCTATCTCAGTCTCCCAAGTACTGGAATTACAGGTGTGCTCATTATTTTTTTAAATTGACAAAAATCGTGTATGTTTTCCGGGCGTGGTGGCACATGCTTGTAACCCCAATACTTGGGAGACTGAGACCGGAGGATCCGGGTTCGTGGCCAGCCTCAGCTACTTAGTGAGGCCTCCACAACTTAGCGAGACCCTGTTTCAAAATAAAGAATAAAAAATAGGGCTGGGGGTATAGCTCAGAGGTAGAATGCCCCTGGGTTCAATCCCCAGTACCGCAAAAAAAATTGTGTATGTTTACGGTGTACAACATGATGTTTTGAAATATGTATACATAGCTGGGTTTGGTGGCACATGCTTGTAATCCCAGTACTTGGGAGGCTGAGACAGGAGGATCACAGGTTTGCCACCAGCTCAACAACTTAATGAGACCCTGTTTCAAAATAAAAAATCAGGCTGGGGGTGTAGCTCAGAGGTAGAATGCCCCTGGGCTCAATCCCCAGTAGCACAAAAAAAAAAAAAGAAACCAAAAAAGGAAGGAAAGATATATGTACACACTCTGGGATGGTTAAATCCAGCAAATCCAGCTAAATAACATATATATTATTTAAAATACTTATTTATTTGTGGTAACAACACTGAAAATCTACTCTCGGCAATTTTTTCTTTTTTTCTCCAAGCTACTCCCCAGCCCTATTTTTTATTATTTTTTATTATTTTTATTATTTTACTAATTTTTTATTATTATTATTTTTTTGTGGTACCAGGGATTGAACCCAGGGGCGTTTTACCTCTGAGCTACACCCCCGTCCCTATTTTTTATACTTTATTTTGAAACCAGGTCTCACGAAGTTGCAAAGGGCCTCACTGAGTAGCTGGGGCCTCACTGAGTAGCTGAGGCTGGCTGCGAACCCGGATCCTCCAGTCTCCGCCTCCCAAGTACTGGGATTACAAGTATGCACCACCACGCCCGGCTTTTTTATTATTATTTTGAGACAGGGTCTCACTAAGTTGCGGAGGCCTCACTAAGTAGCTGAGGCTGGCCTCGAACCCAGGTCCTCCTGTCTCAGTCTCCCAAGTACTGGGATTAGAAGCGTGGGCCACCACACCCGGCTTCTCCCAGCAGTTTTCAAGTACAGGATACATCATTACTATCAGTAGTCACCACCTCACACAATGTATCTCTTAAATTTATTCCTCCTGTCTGACATTTTGCATGTGTTGACCAAAGTTTCACCGATCCTCACCTCCTCACCTCTGTGGCTACAGTTGTTTGGCAGTTGAACTATCCTGTTTGGATTTCTCATAACTCAAATTTCAGTAAGTTTGGATAAAACCTTTTTTTTTTTTTTGAACATTGACCAAATAGTAATGTGCCAGAAAAAGCCACCAGAGGGCGCCAGATCACTTACAGATTCACCACTTGGCGTCTCCTTAGCGGAATCACAAAAGATTGAAATCAGAGTATTACAACTGAGTACTGGCCTGAGAAAAATAAAATCCAGGACAAAATCATTGTGATCCTGTGCCAGCATTTAAGTAAATAACCTTTCTTCTTAACTTTTAATCACTCTGCTTTTTTAGTTTGTATGTTTAAGTACTTATATTTCTTTTTTTTTTTTGGCAGTACTGGGGATTGAACCCAGAGGCATTCTACCTCCAAGCTACACCCCCAGCCCTATTTTTTATTCTTTATTTTAAACAGGGTCTCACTAAGTTGCGGAGGTCTCACTAAGTAGCTGAGGCTGATCGCGAACCCGGATCCTCCGGTCTCAGTCTCCCAAGTACTTGGGAATACAAGCATGCGCCACCACACCCGGCTCCTAGTTTTATTTCTTTTAAGTCAGTTAGGATTGCTCAGATTAGAATGCTTAAGAACCTTGGGCCCTCCGTTTTACTTTGAAAGCTGCCACAGACACGCGCGCACGTGGTAGAGGCTGCCCTCCTCCCAGGCCTGGCTCCTCCTCCTCCTCCTGCAAGGCCTCCTGGCCTCTGCTTTCTCCCTGTGGGTGGGAGGCTTGGGCCCCTCCTGAGCCTCTTCACTTCTGCATACCAGCGTGTGGTTGGTGATGGGGTCTCCGAAGCTGGTCTCCAGGCCCTTCTGATGGCTCTGTTCCGAGTCTCACGTGACCCTGGTGGCCGCGTTCAGGCTCCACAGCTGTGAGGTGGTGACATCAGGCGGGCGCTGGTTTTGGATGGGTTTTATTTTGGAGTAAGAGCAACAGTGAGCAGGGCTTCAGTGTCTTGGTCACCAGCGCGCACCCAGTGCCTAGAACGGGGCCAGTAAAGCTGACTGAGGGAAAGAGCCCAGGTGAGGGTGTAAGTTTGTGCAGAGCCATTGATAGTCCCCGGGAGGCAAAGTCCCTTCAGCCTCTACTTACCACAGTACAGGAGAGAGTCCCAGAGACGAGGCTGCCTGAACCTGGAGTCTCCCACGTGTGAGGGCTTGCTGTGTGATTGTCCACTGAGTGTCCTGGCCTCCCAGCCCGCCCCTGTTACTTAACCCTTCCCCCATTCCTGCATCCTGACTCCCTCCTGCTTGGAAAGTCACAAGGGGCTCGGAGCAGCCCCTGGACTCTGTTCCACTCCGCAGGATAAAAGAGAATCTTTGGGATACCAGAGGCTTCAAGCCGTGAGTTTATTTAAAAACCCATGCAAAACTGAAGAGTGTCACCATCCTCTTTCCCTGTCATCTTATTGTTCTTTGTTCTGCAATCTGAAAACAGGAGCCAATCTATAGCCTCTCCTCTCCGGTGCCTGGTTTTGGCACCTGAGACCCTCAGGAGAGCTAATGATAAGTCACTGCAGGCCATCTGCCCTGGAGTGACAGAAACTGGTACCTCGATGCTCTGTCTTCAGGGTCGACATTGGTCCATGAGCCGTGCTAGAAACTGACCTCTTGTCTCTTAGAGCTGGTGCAAGTGCAGAGAGGGACAGCAGACCTGTTGGGGAGCAGGGGTTGTTCCCTCAAAGTGACTGAGGTTGTGTGCCCCAAAAGGCCAGGGTAGAAAACAGCCCAAGAAAATGATGCAGAGGGCAGAGAGGCGCGGGGCGGCTTTGCTGGATTAGGGATTGTCTGGGAGCGTCACTGAGGCACGTCGAGGCACAAGGCCTTTGTCTTCTTTGGCTGACAGTTACTTCTTCCACCAGACCTAATTGAGGCACTGGGTGCCACCACGATACATGGGTGTGTTGTCTTGTGGGACTTGCACTCGGGTTAGTGGGCAAGCTGACCCTGGATGTGATGTCCTGTCCTTCCTTGGTTGGTGTCACAGCAAGGTCCTACTCAACCCTGTCTACAGGAAGTGCCTACGTTGGTCATGTACACTGTTTTCAACAGGTGTAGTTCCAGGTGGGGTTCTGACTGGTGGTGGTAGAACACACTGGCACCTGGCTGTAGGAGGGAGGCTTCTTGTAGGTTGTGTTTGTGTATTACACCCAAATTGTTGATGTAACAAGAAGAGATAGACTGGGAAGGGGGACCAGGCATGGGGACATGGCTCTGCCACACATCTGTTCATGAGATCTAGAGACATGACTTGATCACTGCTTCACTTCATCTGGTCAATGAGGAAGTTGGTTGACCTGGTATATTTTATACCTATATTTAAACTATATTATAATATACTCTTTGGAACATTATTAGCTCTGAAAATTGTAAATAAATAATAGGAACAAAAGTGTTTTTTGGTCTGCAAAAGTTTGCAGATTGCTAGGTGAAAAAAGTTCTGAAACAATTTCATTCATACTGTAGATCATTTCAGAGCCTTGAATATATTACGATGGGGAATCCCACAGGGGATATGGAATGCAGTGATTCCCCCCCACTTCATTGGCCATGGGGACTGGGTGGCTCAGTGGCCCCCCAGCCTGGTAGACCAGTCTCCCTGAGGCATTGCTGGCCCTGAGCTGGTCCTCTCTGTACCAGGTATGGTGGCACATGCTTGTAATCCTAGTACATGGATGGGATGAGACAGAAGGGTCACAGGTTTACAGCCAGCCTCAGCAATTTAGTGATGCCCTCTTCAACTTAGTGAGACCCTGTTTCCAAATAAAAAATAAAATAGGAGCTGGGCATGGTGGAACACACCTGTAATCTCAGTACTTGGGAGGCTGAGACAGGAGGATCACAGGTTTGAGGACAGCCTCAGCAACTAGTGAGACTCTCATCAACCTAGTGAGACCCTGTTTCAAAAAATAAATAAATAGGGCTGGGGGGTATAGCTCAGAGATAGAATGCCCCTGGGTTCAATACCCAGTATCTCTCTCTCTCTCTCTCTCTCTCTCTCTCTCTCTCTCTCTCACACACACACACACACAATTTGTTTTGAAATATCCAATATAACTATGATCACCCTACTGTGCAATAGAACAGTAGACTGATTCCTCCTCCCTAACTGAAGCTTTGTACCCACTAAGCAGGGTCCCTGTGAACACCCTCCTCCCCTCCCCGGCTCTGCTACCACCCTCTGCTTCCTACTTCCAGGAGATCAGCTTCCTTAGACTCCCCATATGAGGGATGTTATATTGCATTTGACTTTCTGTGCCTGGCTCATTTCACTTACTATCCTCCAGTTTTATTCATGTTGTCACAGATAACAGGATTTCCTTTTGTGATTAAATAGTATTTCACTGTGTCTAGATATCACATTTTCTTTATCCATTCATCTATTGATAAGACACTGAGGGTGAGTCCATATCCTGGCTATTGTGAATGTAACATGTATTTCTTCCTTGGGTCAAGGTCAGGAATTTGTAAGCGCTGCCCGGGGGAAGCTGGGCTTGTGACTAATGCTGCCAAGGGAGGTGGCAGCATTGCCCGTCACGTCTCTGCTGGGGGGCGGGGTGCCTTGGGGAAGTTGAAGGGTCCAGCAGGTCTTGGAGACCAGAGCTGGCTGGGTGTCCTCCGAGCTGCTCCGTGAGGCACTGTGGCTTCAGCGATGCTCCAGAGGAGGCCCCTGCCACACTGCATGACTTTTCCTTTCCAGCTGGAGACCAGCTCTGTTCAACAAGACAAGAGGCAACAACAGGCACCATCTACAACAACAGGAACAGACAGTATACTGAGGCTGCTCACATGAACTCCAGAGCTGGCTGCGAGGGTGTGAAGCCCAGCTCTACCTCCCACCCCTCTGTGACCTGGGACTATTCAGCTTGTGGGCACTGTGAGGTCTAGCCATGAGGCCCTGCTGGAGGAGGACCGAGAACAAAGAAACAAAGAAAGAGAAACACCCCTGACCGTTGTCCTGCCCCAAGATGACCTGGTCACTACCACACCAACCAGCAGCTTACACGACTACTCTTATACCCCCCCTTCCTTGCCCCATAAAAAGCCCAAAGACTGTAAGGAGGCAGCTTCTGACCCTCGTGGGCTCTTCCCCCAGTCAGTTGCCTCCTTCCAGGTTTTATTCCTGAATAAAGCCTGTTCCTTGCTGTTGGGCTGTGTTTTCTTTGTCCCCATATACCCAACACACCTGACCTCACTGTGTCTCAGTTGCCTCATCTGGAAAACAGACAGAGCAATAGTATACACTGAAGTTGTTATGAGGATGAAGTGAGCTAATACTGATGGAGTACTCAGAACAGTCCCCGGCAGGCGGCCGTCATGTGTGCTATATAAAATAAGTCACGTGTGCTTATTTGAGTGTCTGGCAGAAAGCTTTACCATGATAAGACATGAAGCAAGTCTTGAAGATTATACCATTTGAGGATCTTATCATTATCATCAATAACAACTGATTTTGGGGTCATAAACATATTTCAGATCCTGTGCAGAGTCCTCCAAGTATGTGCTCCACTCCACTGAGTGGGAAATGAGTGTGTACAGAGGGGCAGAGGCAGGACCAGGGTGGACTGGCTCTGAGGCCTGTGACCTTGAACCAGACAACACCATCTGTCTTTGGCCTGTGGTGTCATTTACTTTGATGACATGGCTCACTCTGGTCCTCTCCACTGGGGAGAGGGTGCATTTGAAGCACCCTGGTCCTGTGAGGTACCCAGGGCCTCCCTGGGTGACTCAGATACCGGCTGTGGAGACCTGGTTTCCGCTGGCCCCAGAGGTCAGAAGACTGGGCTGCTGCCTGAGCCGCCTGCAGAACCCAGCGGGGCTCCTGCTTGCTCCTCCTCCTTCAAGGACAGCATCTTACTGCTTGTATGGAAGTAGCAGCCCATTTATATATAGAAAAGGGAATGACAAGTCAGAGCTGATTCAGTGTTTAGGGGTCCATCTATTATTATGAGATCCAAAGCACTGATTGAGAAAATGCCCCCGGAATTATATGCCAGGTGACAGATCACTTTCAGAGAAGCACCTTTTGTTGTTGTTTTGTTTTTGGTGATACTGGAGATTGAACCCAGGGGCTTCCTACCGCTGGAGCTACGCTCCCACCCTTATTTATTCATTTATTTATTTTTGGAAACAGGGTCTGACTAAGTTGCTGAGGCTGGCCTCAAACCTGCAGTCCTCCTGTGTCAGCCTCCCAAGTACTGGGATCACAGGTACGCACCATCACGCCCAGCAGAAGCACCAGTGTGGTAGAAGACAAAGATCCCAGGCTCTGGGGACAACATGGACGTGGCTTCAAAGCCTGGTTCTATCTCTTACTTAGCTGTGTGTCTGTGGGCGAGCAAGCAGCCTATTTCCTTGATTGTCACTTTGGCTGCATCTTTGCGAGTAGAATTACACAATGCTTTTAACAGCAGGCAGACTATATTAAAAATTTTTTAAAAAACCTAAGTCATCAGTATTAAGTGGTGGTAGATTCTCAGAAATACATACTATGCTGGTAGCCATAAAAAGAATGAGGCAGATCTACATGTTCTGGTGTGGGAAATCCACATGGCTTTGGGTAGGGAAAACTGTCCAGCAGGTAGATTATGATCATATTAGGTAAAAATATGAGGGGAGAATGCGTACCTGTGTTTTGCTTGCATCAGCATAAAATTAAGTCTTTACTTGAATTAAGTAGGACTGAGGACTGAGCATGGTACACTCCTTTCTAAGCACTATTATAAAAAGTGCATAGGCCAGGCATGGTGGTGCCCGCTTGTAATCCCAGTACTTGGGAGGCTGAGACAGGAGAATTGCAGGTTTGAGGACAGCCTCAGAAATATAGCAAAACTCTTAGCAATCTAGTGAAACCCTCTTTCAAACTAAAAAATAAAAAGGGCTGGGGTGTAGCTTGGAGGTAGAATGCCCCTGGGTCAATCTCTAGTACCACACACACAAAAAAAAAAAAAAAGAAAAAGAAAAAAGAGAGGGAGAGAGGAAAGGAAGGGAAGGAGGGAGGGAGGAAGGGAGAATAGAAGGAAGGAGAAACTTGATGAGATCCAGGTGAAACATTTTTCGCAAGATCACAGGTGATTCTTTGTACTTCACGTTGCATCTCATCATAACATCTGGTGGTTTCAGTATGAGATCTAGAATATAGCTCAGACAATGGGCAGTCCATGCCCAAAAATAGGACTCTGACCTGTGATCTGCAGCAACTACCCAGGAAGCCAAACAACCCCTGTGACAATAGGCCCCAAACAGCAGGACTTGATCATCCCTGACAGCTTCCCTAATTGTTCCCCTACTCCTAATTTAGTAGAACCAACCAGAGGAAGCCAAGAGTGCTCCCCTAACCAATCACACAGGGGCATTCTAACTCTGAGCTACACTCCCGGCCCTGTCTTATTTTTTTATTTTGAAAGTGTCTCATTAGGTTGCTGAGGGCCTAACTAAAGTCCCGAGGCTGGCCTTCAACCTGTGACCCTCCTGTCTTAGCCTCCCAAGCACTGCGATTATAGGTGTGTGCCACCACACCTGGCTAAAGCTTATTTTTAAGCGTATTTTTTTAGATTGGACTGGAGCAATCAGGACTTCTATAATTGGTTTTTGACTTGTTAGTGGATATTTAAACAAATCTTCCAAAAGAAATAAAAGGTTAAGAATACTGGAATAAAAGTTAGGCCATGAACAGCCCCAAATAGGATAAAAAGGAACTTCTGTGTTGTTTTTGCAGTACTGGGATTGAACCCAGGGGCATTCTATTGCTGAGCTATACCCTCAGCACTTTCATGTTTTATTTTGAAACAGGGTCTTGCTAAATTGCTGAGGCTGGCCTCAAATTTGCAATCCTCCTCTCTCAGTCTCCAGTTACTGGGATTACAGGCAGACACCACCATGCCAGACGAGAAACATAATCTTAAATAGTGTCATGAAGATTTGTGCATTAGTTGCAGCTAAAACACATACCCCTATCACTGTTGCTTATATTGTTATGATCTCATAAAATAAGTTTGACTTTATTTGAATAAAACAAAGAACACTACAGATACTGACCATTAAAAAAGGAATAAATAATTTTTACCCTATGACATACATATTGGGTTACCCAGGGGGCAAGAAGTCAAGGAGGAGGTAAGGCATCTGAAAAAATATGAAATATTTACGGAAGTCACCTGTGTAGTGTAGTGTAATGTAGTGAGTTGTTGGGCTGGAGAGAGATTTCCTGTGAGCTGGGAAAGTCTTGTGTAAAATACTGTCAGCCATACTTAAATCTACTTACGAATGTACCTAAGATTCCAGCTTCTGGAACTCAGAAAGTAGAGGTTCATCTGTTTGCTCCCTCCTGCCCCCAGCCGCACCCTAGGAGTCCTGCCGTGCTCCCTGAGCTGTCCTCCCTCCTGCACACCTGCTCTGTGCCGCAGACTGTTCCCGCCTGTCCTGTTCCTCACCCCGGAAGCACCAGCTCCCCTGTGACTGCATCTATGAATGGCCTAGATGGACTGAAGGAGGGGGTTAGGGACTCAGAAGGAAGAAGAGAGAGTCCTCCGAGCCCCTTAGAAACGGGGCTTTCTGCTCCTGAGGTTCTCTGTGCTGTTAGTCTTGGTTTCCCAAATGAGGTCATGTTACATGTCAGGAAAGGCCGCCCAGCACCCTGATTACCGCAGTTCTTCTGACCTGAAGCCAAACCCCATCTAAGTTAAGCAAATGGAAGAGGTCTGTGAGGTCCAGAGATGCATACTGGATTACATCCTAAATCCCAGTAGACATGTTCTTGGAACAGGAGGACTCCTTTTGTAAACAAGAACATTCATCTTTCTGTGATTGACATGCCTGGTGAGGCACGTGCCTCTCAGGAGCCTACGACACCTGATCTTGCTGGGGGAGATAGGGTTCCTGTTGGAAAACGGAGCCAGGCCAGGTGCGGCTGCAGGTTGTGGAAACTGGCCTGGTGTAACCAGATGTCAACCACTGGGACAGAGCTTGCTTTCCCATGCCTGCTGAGTAGGGGTTTAACTAGATCTGTACATATCTTTTATATTGCTGTATGCCAAACACCGTGGATATTAAAAAAAAATAGGCCTTGCTTTTGAGGAGCTCAAAAACATCATGGAGCAAAAGCCAGACCCAGAGGCTATGCAGTTGGACTTCAGTTTAAGCAGCATTGCTTCGCGACCATTCTTCCTCAAGAGATAAGTAAGACCAGCTGCCCTTACTCCTGGAGGAACTGTGTGGGATTTGGGCTTGATACGCTAAGAGTCCCACTCAGCACTCCCAGAAGAGAACTGGGCACAATGTCAGTGTCCCGTCAACATGTCAAATGTATACTGTGAACCCAGGGGGTCAAGCAGAGGTCAAAGGGTGACCCCCAATCCCTGAGCCCAGAGTCTGTCACACAATCCCCAGCTCTGCAAGTCCACACTCAAGGAAGAAAGGGCTGGGGAGGAGAAGAAAGAGAACTGAGACCCAGGAGGGGCTGAGAGCTTCTCCCATGGCCAGCAGGGCTGCCAGTCCCTGGGAGACCCTGCAATGGGTTCACACTGAGGGCAGCCGCCTGTCCCAGGGATCGCACATCCCCAGCCCTCAGCTGTCTGTCCCCCTCTTCTCAGCTACAGGTTACCGTATACTATGAACATATAGAAAATACTTGAATTCCAGGAATAAATGTCTAATGATGACATAAATGGGAAAATCACTGGAAAGTTATTTAATTGTACAGATTATAAGAAAGTTGACAATATTTCCTAATTTAATGAAGACATTTTAATATAAGGCTAATTTTTCTGAGAACATATTAAATAGCCATTTAAAAAGGAATCTTCAAGCCGGGCGTGGTGGCGCACGCTTGTAATCCCAGTACTTGGGAGGCAGAGACCGGAGGATCCGGGTTAGCGACCAGCTTCAGCTACTTAGTGAGGCCCTCCGCAATTTTGTGAGACCTGGTTTCAAAATAGGGCCAGGGGTGTAGCTCGGAG
>PVJS01049319.1:0-14707 GCA_004027185.1 Glis glis | reverse complement strand
GAGAGAGAGAGAGAGAGAGAGAGAGAGAGAGAGAGAGACGGGGGAGAGAAAGAGAGAGCGCGTTCGCGCGCGCTCACGCGCGAGCTGAGGCTGGCCACAAACCCTGATCCTCCGGTCTCTGCCTCCCAAAGTACTGGGATTACAAGCATGCGCCACCACGCCCGGCTCTTTTATTTAATTTCTCTTATTGGCTTTTTCATAGTACTGAGAATTGAACCCAGGGTACCAATGAGCTACCTCCTCAGCTCCTTTATTTTTTAGTTTGAGACAGGGTCTTGCCAAATTGCTGAGGCTGACCTCAAACTTGTAATCCTCCAGCCTCAGGCTCCCAAGTAGCTGGGATTACAGGCGTGCACCACTGTGCCCAACAAATAACTAGCATTTTATACTCAAGAATTATATTTATAGATTTCTAGATGTGATGTTTTAATATCTAATGTCTAACGACATGATTTCCTAGGATATTACTGCCTGTAGGCTCCCTTCATACATCCATTCAAGTTGTGCTATGCACAACCTAGGGGGGCGCTATTCATATCAGAGATAGGTCTGTATATTTATGATGACAATTTCATGCCAGAAGGCAATAAAGTGTCTTGTTCTAAGAAAAGCAATCTATTATGACAATTTTCCAACATTTAGAAATAAAGTATCTCAAGAAAGAGTTCCTTTTTTCTAATTCACACAAAGCAATGGAATAGGGTGGCAGCTGCCAGGACCACCTGGCCCTTACTCTCTGAGAGTTCAGGCCTGAATGATGGCCACTCCCCAAGCAAACTCCTAGGAGCAGAACTGATAAGACGTACCAGGCTTCTTCCCTGAACTGCAGAGCTGCGGTTATTTTCTGCCAAATTAAACATAAAAGTAACCAACCTCAAAAATATCATTTGGGGTCTTAACTCACTAATGTTTCGTCCATACATACATTTGAGTGGATTCAGTCACAGTGACAAAATAAACGGTCACTATATTTTTACTACAGTAGTTTCTTAATAAGGCCACCATGAGGCACCACAGTACACGAATCAGTTAAATCATTCTTTCACAACTAAATCTGTTACGGTTTTACAAACTTCTTTTCTCCTGATCAGCTTTGAGCGGTTTATACTTTCATGGATAGAACAAATCTAACAGCCCTAGAATAACTTTTCAAAGCTCTTTTGCTTAAGATTAGGATGAGTGTCTGTGAAGCTGGGATGGTTTTTCTAAGATCAGGCTGTAATAAACTTAGGGCACTTGATAAACTGGCATGCCATTTAACAATGTGTTATTGTTTCGCAAATTCTTACTGTGCTTTCACAGGGCGCTACGCTGAGGCCATGTTTCAATTCATTATCTGTTAGCTACCAAAATCACCTTATATCTATCACTAAGAAAATTAGAAGTCAAGTAATAAGATAAAATAACTTCAAATAATGTATATAACATACTATGTACAGCTTCATTCTTTTTTTTTTTTTTGGTACTAGGGATTGAACCCTGGGGCATTCTACCTCCAAGCTACACCCTCAACCCTTTCTTATTTTTTGTTTGAAACAGGGTCTCACTAAGTTGCTGAGCCTGGCCTTGAACCTGAGATCCTTCTGTCTCAGCCTCCCAAGTACTGGTAATCGTGTGGGCCACCATGCCCAGCTACATACAGATTCACTCTAACTCCACATAATATTTTAGTTCTTAAATCTTTTTAACCATTTTTAAGCAATAAAAACAAAAGTCACATGTTACTGCTGTGTAAGTGGTACCATCATTTGGATAAAAATTTTATCCACATCATTTGGAGCTAGGCAGATTTCTATAGTGAAACACCAAACCAAGGAATCATATTTTGGACCCAGCTCTGCCACTCAAAAAGCCTGGGTCCCAGTTCCTTTATCCAGGCCTTGTTTTCTTCATATTGAAAGTGATAGACTGTATTGCTCAGATCACCTGTCATGTCCCTTGTAGAGCTGGAATTTTATTATTCTCTTTAGATTTAAGTTATCTGAACCTAAAACTATTTTCTTTTTTATATGGTGGCACAATGCTTATTTTCTTTTAATCACAGATAGTTCATCTCTATATAATACTAAGTTTAACTTCAGAAGTTTACCTTATTCTTGCAGTGATTCAAGAAACAAGTTACTGAGGAGCAACTGTGCATATGGCAATCTGCTTGACGATGCAAGAACACAGATAGAGAAAGGCCATTTTATCCTGCCTGGAAAGCCAGGCTTTACACCTGAGATGTTACCATTCAGTGGAAGTCCAGATGGGACCATGCACTGTGGAATAGAATGAATGCTCGTAAGAAGCGCTAGGGGCAGGATAAGGGAGTGAGTGATTATGAATGTGGCCTCAGTAGAGGGAATGAGTCGGGATGGAATGCCAGCTCCAACATTTACAAGAATGGCCTTGAGCAAGCTGGCAAGCCTGAGCCTCAGTTCCTGCATCTAAAATGGAGATAATAATTCCTACTTCACAGGGTTGTTGTGAGGTAGAAAGGCAAGTGGGACTCTTTACATCACTGATTAGAAATGGGAATGGGGAGGCCAGGCAGCTGGGCATGGTGGCACACGCCTGGAATCCCAGCTACTCAGGAGGCTGAGACAGGAGGATGGCAAGTTCAAGGCCAGCCTCAGCAAGTTACTGAGACCCTGTCTCAAAATTTAAAAGAGGGCTATCTGTAGCTCACTGATACAGCATTTGCCTAGCATGCACAAGGCCCTGGGTTCAATTCCCAGTACTACAAAAGAAAAAGAAAAAAAGAAACTGAGGGCAGGGAAGAACTCTACCTTACCCTCATGACTTTTATGCTCATACTCCATTTTAAATGAAAAGCCAAACTAAAGAAGAGAAAGTTCATAGGTTCTAACCACTTTCACCATTATATGCTTTCTTCAATAAACACATGCTGTGGTTTGGTCAAACTGCAGTTCCTCAACAAGCTGCTTCTTTTTTTATTTTTACCTTTTTTATTTTTGGTACTAGGGATTGAACCCAGGGGCATTCTACCTCTGAGTTATACCCCCAGACCTTTTTATTTTTTATTTTGAAACAGGGTCTCACTAAGTTGCTCAGGCTGGCCTTAAACCTGTAATCCTCCTGTTTCAGCCAACACACCTGGTTCAACAAACCTCTTCTTCAGCCATTAATATTACACCATGTTCCAAAGACAATATAAATGCTTTAATACAAAGCATAAAAATTAAGTTGAAGTAAAAGGATTCTATAGAAACAAACATTATAAATTTCTTTGTAGCCGGGCATGGTGGCGCACGCTTGTAATCCCAGTACTTGGGAGGCTGAGACTGGAGGATCCGGGTTCGCGGCCAGCCTCAGCTACTTAGTGAGGCCCTCCGCAACTTAGTGAGACCCTGTTTCAAAATAAAGAATACAAAAATAGGGCTGGGGCCGGGCGTGGTGGCGCACGCTTGTAATCCCAGTACTTTGGGAGGCGGAGACTGGAGGATACAGGTTCGCGGCCAGCCTCAGCTCGCTCGCTCGCTCTCTCTCTCTCTCTCTCTCTGCTTAGTGAGGCCCTCCGCAACTTCGTGAGACCCGGTTTCAAATAAAGTATAAAAAATAGGGCCGGGGGTGTAGCGCGGAGGTAGAACGCCCCTGGGTTCAATCCCCGGTACAGCAAAAAAAAAAAAGGGCTGGGGATGTAGCTCAGAGGTAGAATGCCCCTGGGTTCAATTCCCGGTACTACAAAAAATAAATAAATAAAATAAATTTCTTTTGTATCAAACCTTAAATATTTAAATTTTAAAAGGTCTGGAGTTCTACTGTAAACAATCTTTTATTATTCTCCCACAGGAAAATAATTACTAGACCTCTGAATTCTTGGGGAACTTGAAGAAAAGATCCTAACAAATATAGCCTCCATATTAATGTAAAATATTAATTGAAAAATTAATTCTGAAACAATTTTATATAGAAATGTCTTCTCTTTTACAGTTGGCAGAGCTACACTGCATTCTCTGACTAGCCCATAAAACCTCTACTGCTACAAAGTGCCAAATTAAAATTCATTTTAAATTCAAAAAGAAAAACACAATTTAGCTCTTGTCTTCACTTCTTTGAAAACACCAGTTGATACTAAATTATGAACTGAACATGTTCTGGAAATAAGAGTAATTCAAATATCTACATATCAAATCATATGTTCAAATTAATTTTCACTATAATTTCAGAAATGTCTTATGGGGGAAAATGGCCTCAATACCACAATCCAAATCTCATATAAGAATTCCAATATATATTTCAAAGTTCATTCTTTGTCAGTATGTGGTCCCCATATACTTAATTTCCTATTATAATCTGTAAAAGAAAGTTAAGTCGAATGGACAGATTTTCTGCAAGATCTTAGAACACTTATTTAAATGCCCAAATATATTTAAGTGTATCAGAAATTAAGGCCCATTTATTTCACTGATATTTTATAGCCCAAAGGGCATGAATAACTAAACAATCATATTTTCTAAACCATCACTATTCCAGCTATTTACAAAAACCTAATAGGTTGAAAATAAATAAAAGAACAAAAAGCAAATATTAGCTCAAAAAAGGACAAATTCTGTGTGGCACAGGGGGTAGCACAGAAGGAATGGCCAGAATAAGTAGATGTTGGGCTCAGGGAAGCCAATGCAAACTCAGTGAGTTCAGTCAAGCCACTCAACCCTGAGCCTTTATCTTCATCAATAAAACGGGAATAATGATATCCTACTATCTACCTCATAGCAGTCATAAAGAACAAATAAGATAATGTCAAAGAAATCACAATGCAAACTCTAAATAGTAATGAGCACATGACATAACCCCTGTCCAGCAGTCGTAAGGATGACAGCCTAGCAGTCAAGATCTGATGACTGAATGACTGACAAGATGAGAGGAAAGATGGTGGAACTGTTTACACCTTTATGTGGAGACCATACCAAAGATACAAGAGGGCTCGCAAAATTTCATTCAACTACTATGGGAAGCTTGGGCAGACTAGATTGTCTTTTTAAGGACAAAGGGGAACTTCCTATGTTTATTACAAAGCCTCGGAAAAGCAAATTTGTATATAGCAATTTATTAATCATACAGATGTGAAACTCCTTTAAATAAACATGTCTTAAATGAGATGAAAGGGGGTACCTGTATTGACCAGGGTGGCAAAGACAAACAAGGACAACTTCATGTGCCCAGCTTTTAAAGGAGAGACCTAATGACACAGATTCTTCTCAGGGAGAAAATGTTCTCCCCAACTCTGATGACATTCAAAAGAACAAGACAAGTTTATGACTACAAAACTAGAATTTTTATACCAAAAAGAGGTCTGAATAAGAAACTTCCAAAAAGAGGAGAGAAGATATAAAATACTTTGTTTTGTTTGTAAATAAATTCAGTCCTGATTGTAGTAGTGTAGGGTGGAATGATCCATGACATATCCCAGTTTTAGTGACAGGGAAGAAGGAATAGGATAATAGAAATTTTGGTCACTAGGGCACCTCTATACAAGCTAACATTGCCAGGGCTTAAGAATGCATCTGCATATGATAGCACTGACTTCAGTTCATTCAGGATGGAATTCATTCACAGGCCTCTGTTCTTGACTTTGACCCATTCCTGTCAGCTCAGGGTTTCCAGTGGCCAGCATAGAGTATAAAGCAGAGCAATTCAACTAAATTCATCAGATACCTATTAAACTATTATCCTAGGATGGGGGGGATAAATAAGACCCCGAGCTTACTGCTTAAGATGGTCACCATTTTTGCTTTAAGATCTGAAGCAACCAAAGCCATTCCTCAGAGATGTTTTTGTTAATACTCTGACTCCCATGGACTGATCTTTCCACCCACCTATGGCCAGTCTGTCTCTGTATAGTATCCTGCTTCAAGGGACCTCCTGAAACTTACCTTTTCATGCTGAAAGATCTATGGTCTCTGCCAGACCCCTCATGCTGAGTTCTCCATATCCCTATGCAGGCAACTAGTATTTACTGAGACCCTTCAGTGGAGCAGGTACGTTTATAGGCACAAGAGATACAGCAATGAATAAAAAGTGTCCTTATTCTTACCGGATTCCTCATGCTGAGCTAGGCTCTATTCTCACCCCTACCAACCAACTTAATTTTGTATAATTTTTTTGTGTGTATGTGGCAGTGGGGATTGAACTCAGGGGCATTTTACCTCTGAGCTACACCCCCAGCCCTATTTTATTTTTATTTTGAAACAAGGTCTCGCTAGGTTGATGGAATCTCACTACTTGCTGAGGCTGTCCTTGAACCTGCAATCCCCCTGCCTCCGCCTCCCAAGTACTGGGATTAAAAGTGTGCTCCACCACGTCCAGCTCAATTTTGTATAATTTTTACCAGTGGTCTCTAAATAGGGTTCTTTAAAAGATGAATAAGAATCCACCTAAGAGTAGATATGAGGAAAACATCAAAAAATTCTTTATATTTCTGTGTGTGTGTGTGTGTGTGTCTGTGTGTGTGTGTGTGTGTGTGTGTGTGTGTGTGTGTGTGTTTTATCAGGGATTAAACCCAGGGGCATTCCAGCTCTGAACTACACCCCCATCCCTATTTTATTTTTTATTTTGAAACAGGGTGCTACTAAGTCACTGAGGGCCTCAATAAGGTGCTGAGGCTGGCCTCAAACCTGCGATCCTCCTGTCTGAGCCTCCCAAGTACTCCCATGTACCACTGCACCCAGCTAAAGCCACAGAATTTCTAACCCAGCTTTACACATTATCCATACTCTATAAATACACATTACATAAAGTAAAGACAACTCAATATATGGGACTCAAATTTACCGAAGAGATATGGTAGAGGTCAATTATTTGCTTTACCTAAAATTGTTCCTCTTACAAATACTGTTTGTTTACTCAGCTCTCCTATATTTACTTTACAGATCATTGATTAAAGAGACCTAGGAATAGTAAAACTTCAATCTGTAAAACTAGTAGCCACTGCTAATTGAAGATAAGTTAAAAATAAATATGACACCTCCTCAAATTTTAAGATGCCAGTAAAAATATATAGTGCCATTATGAAAAATGAAGTCAAAATTTCTTAGGAAAATATCTACTTAAGAAAAGTACAGATCATCCTAATTCTTAAGATCTATATATTAGACTTAATAGACATCTATCTGTATTTGTAATATATATAATGAATAACATAAGATCACATTTAAGGAAAGTAAAGAAAGAAAAACACTAACAACTAATTCACGATCACACGATCAGTTCTTTATGCAGCAAATTCGCTGTGTGTGTGACACCAGGTCCTCATGCAGGTAACTCGGTGCTAACGTTACAATCCCATCCCTCAAGACCTTTCAAGCTACAAAAAATTTATATAGATCTGCATTATTTATGTAGAGGTTATATGTCAAAAACTATAACACAAAACAAACGCAGGTCTTAGAGCAAACCTGAACATGTTCTTTGGAGCTAAGCTTGTATAGCACCAAATGAGATGAGAATGCATGTCCACATATGAAACCTGTAGAGTTCACTATTATCATGAGTACTGGCAAATAATGAGATCCAAATGACTGTACCTCCATGATGCCAAACAGCCCCCAGACAGAGCAGGAAAGAAAGACAAATTAGTAATCTGTGTCTCTAGTCCTCTTTGCTACTTTAATGTAAACATTAAAGTACTCACTAAGTAGCTGAGGCTGGCCGTGAACCCGGATCCTCCGGTCTCCGCCTCCTCCGGTCTCTGCCTCCCAAGTACTGGGATTACAAGTGTGCGCCACCACGCCCAGCCTGTGCACAGTATTTTATAAACAAAGTTTTAATCTAAACTAGGCTAATATCCAGAAGTGACCAGCCAAAGGAGGGCCAAAAATAAAATTGAGTGAAAATACATAAATTCTGAGGTGCAATCAGCAAAAAAGTGCTGATTAACAGACCAGACCCTGATCACTATGCATACATGAAAAGAAGTACCAAATTCACGGTGCCCTCCCAATGATGGCTTCCAAAACCAGGGGAAAACTCCAACTGTAAGTACAGGTTGATAATACCCTGGAAAACCCAGAAACTGCTGGATGGAAGCACTGAGCATAATTTACCTATAATCCCTCACGTATAGAAAACCACATTTTCACCTCTTTAGAACTCCATGTTAATACCTGTACTATAAATCGTATTAATATACACCTAATTAAGCCTGGCATGGTGGCGCACGCTTGTAATCCCAGTACTTGGGAGGCTGAGACCGGAGGATCTGGATTCATGGCCAGCGTCAGCTAATTAGTGAGACCCTCCACAAGTTAGTGAGACCCAGTTTCAAAATAAAGAATAAAAAATAGGGCCGGGAAGCCGGGCGTGGTGGCGCAAGCTTGTAATCCCAGTACTTTGGGAGGCGGAGACCGGAGGATCCGGGTTCATGGCCAGCCTCAGCTCTCGCTCTGTCTCTCTGTCTCTCTTTCTCTGTCTCTCTCTCTCTATCTGTCTCTCTCTCTCTCTCCTTAGTGAGGCCCTCCGCAACCTCGTGAGACCCGGTTTCAAAATAAAGCATAAAAAATAGGGCCGGGGGCGTAGCGCAGAGGTAGAACGCCTCTGCGTTCAATCCCCGGTACCGCAAAAAAAAAAAAAATAGGGCTGGGGGTATAGCTTGGAGGTAAAATGTCCCTGGGTTCAATCCCTGGTACCACCACCAAAAAAAAAAAGACATATATACCTAATTAGTACAAATTATCTAAATAAAAATATATTTGTATTGACATGTATTTAGGCCCCTTTACATCATCTACTTCCAACCTATTATTCTATTAAGTGTGCTTTTAACATTATTGAGTATATGTAGAATCCTCTTTGAGATATTATATATTCAAAAGCTTCAGTTTGTTATTATTACAGATTGTGAATTAGTAAGAACAATATTATAAAAACAAAGTCCAAAACACTAAAATATAACTTTAATATAAGTTGAAAGTTTTATCAAAAACTCAGTGGCCTTATAAATATATCAGAAGACAAAAAGATGCACTAATATGTAAATAAAAGAGAAATTAAATTAGTACTTGGGAGGCTGAGACAGAAGGATTGAAATTTGGAGGCCAGTGTGGGCAACTTAGGGAGACCCTATTTCAAAATAAAAATAAAAAGGGCTGGGGGTGTAGCTCAGTGGTACAGTGCCTCTGTGTTCAATCCCAAGTACTTAGGAGAGAGAGGGAGGAAGGGAAAGAGAGAGAAAGAGAGAGAAGAGAGAAATTAGAAATTAGGGTTATAAGCCTGATTTTTAAAAATTCACTCTACAGTGCTTTGGACAAATTAGTTTTAAAATCTTAATGGCAATGAGGGCAAACAGAAACATGGCAAAAAAAAAAAAACTTTCCCCATATTTCAAGGTCTAGCTCCTCTGCTGTAATTGACCAGTTTTTCCCTGGTATTTACTCAGTACTACTTACACCATATCTATTATAATAATTAGCACCGATTAATTTATGATAGATATTTATATCTACTGGCTTTCCCAGCCAGCAGAACATGTTTGCTTTGAGGATAAGGGTTGTTTCATATTCATCTTTATATCCCCAAAGTCTACATCAAGGACCAACACGCTGTAGGCAATCTATGAATATTGAATTAAATGGATAACGGCTTTTGCTACCTCGGTCTCACCAGCACTTGACCAAATTATTTAATTTGGAAAGTGTTTGAACATGACTCAAGAAAACAAGGAGAAAGGTATCAACTACCATAAAACTTAAACTAATTCAAGTTACCAATCTACCTGAATGAGAACAGTACAAAAGTGTTTTACTGTGAAGGGAGGACAAGAATTATAAATCCAATACTTTGGGTAAAGTATTATTTGGCTAAAACAATGCAAAAAGAGCCCAGGATTATAAAATGGTCACCCACAAATGCTACTTGGCTGAAATAGATAAACACTCTTATTTACATGTTTCAAGGATGAGGGGAAAGCCACTTTAAGGAAAAGAAAACAAAGGACAAACTTTAATCTTCTTTATCTCAATTACTATGACTTTGCTGAATTTGCAAAGATGAAAAGAATTTAATTTCAGATGAATAGGGCTTTTAGTTCCAAAAAGCAACATGTAACTTTGTATTTTCTAACTGATTTGCTACCTCTATACAAATGTGTAATTTATAAAATACATTCTACTTATCACAACAGAAACAAGTTTCTTAGGTAAAATAAACCAAAAGCACATACCCTTAAGCCATTTCCAAAACTAATGAATTAGGACTTTTGACTGACCCTATATCTAATTCATGTTTGTTCATCAGATACTTTGAAGTGAAGGTCGTGAAGTAAATCTACTTATTAATTTTTCTACTAATATTGAATTTCCTTTCAAAGTAAATGTCAAAAAATTATGTTATAACACTATTCATGTTATATTGTAAAGCTCTCTAGTAAAATATATTCACTGATTAAGTATTAAAAACTACCAGAGCACAAATGTCATAGAATATTCAGCTATGAAAATTCAATTCCTCATGTACCAGAGGAATTAGTAAATATTAAGAATAATGGTTGCTATAGACATTTTTATACTAGATACACTAACGAGAAAGCAAGCTAACTATCTCTAAACTAAATTTGGGGGTGGGTTTAGCCTTTGACAGTGTTCTCACAGATGAAAACTGACAACAGGCAGGGGGTCAGAGACTTTCTTGCCTAACTCCCTTAAATAGGATAAAAAACAGAGTTCCAACCTTCTCACCTCAAAACGAAGATTTCTCCTTTGGGAGAGAGAAAATCTGGGGGAGGGGGTATTCTTGGCTAAAAGTTGTCCCAAACCTTTCATTTCTAAATTCTTGGAATGTGGCCCTAATGGCAGGTAAATATAGAAAAAGCCCCAGGAGACCGGAGCACTGCAGACAGGCAGTCTAAGCCTGGCAAGATCACTTAGGAGCTGTGTGACCTCAGACAAGTTGTTTAAACTGAGACTTGGTTTCCTCATCATTAAAATAGAGGTACTGCTCATCTGAAAGGTGTTTGTGAAAAATAAGCAAAGTAATAGAAATAAGACTTATGTAGCAGAAGAGTTCTCAAGTCAAATTATCTTTTTTCCCTTCCTCCTCTGTAAAATTCTACTTGGGAAACTGTTCTAAAAACCACATTCAATTTTCCCCTAAGAATAAATGAAACTCTGTAGTCATTCTATCACCCTAAAAAAAAAATGATTGGGGTAAGGAGTTTAGTTCAGTTTACCACATGAAAACAACAGGTGTCTTTATTTCACATAGCCCTGCCAAAGGTTCCTCATAATCCCTTCCTAATTGACACTAATATGTGTGGAAGTTTGTAAGTCTCAAACTCATTTATCAACCATTTTATTATATGGGTAGTGTTAAATACTAACTAGATTTAAAAACTATGAACCTTCAAAATCAAAGTTAAAAATTTAAGTTTAACTTCATATTCCCAGGCTATAATATTTACCGGTAGTATCACAGATGCACATCACTGGATATAACAGGATGAAAGAGAAAAAGAAGAGATGTAAAGGAGGGGGTGAAGGTAGGAGAAGGTTGGGGAGAATGTGGGAAGGAAGGGAAAAGAGGAAGGGAAGAAAAATGAAAATTTCAGTAACTCAAAAGATAATCCGAGTCTGACAGTCAGATGTAGAGATTTATTTTCTCACTTTGTTCTATGCCCCATCACATGCCCTTTGCAGTCCATGAGAACTCTGCACTTGAGTAAGTTTCAAGAGGTGCACCAAAAGCTGAAAAACAACTCAGCATTTTTTAATATTAAAGAATCAACATTCTAATAAGACTCCCTCCGAATTACTCAATCTGTGGCTTTCCAACACCAAAGAATGTAGTCATGTCAAATAATAAAAATCACACCAATAATTTTTTAGCATTAACAGTTTCAGTCTATATCAAATCAAGACTGATTAAAACCTTACCATAACAATAAACCATATACAGATATTACTTTATTCTTAGAGTGGCATGCAGATGCTTCCCCATGACTAACTTAATTTTCCTATAGTGGTTTTATAGGAAATTAAAAGGCAAAATATTAACATTTCCCAATTAATTACTGAAAACAAAGGAATCTAGAATTTCTATAAAACAATACAAACTGAAAACATTCTCATCTGAGAATAGACTAAATTTGCAGAAACACTTTCTTTCTTTTTTTTTTTTGGCAGTACCGGGGATTGAACCCAGGGGCACTCTACCTCCAAGCTACATCCCCAACCTGATTTTTTTTATTCTTTATTTTGAAACAGGGTCTCACTAAGTTGCGGAGGGCCTCACTAAGTAGCTGAGGCTGGCCGTGAACCCGGATCCTCCAGTCTCAGCCTCCCAAGTACTGGGATTACAAGTGTGCGCCACCATGCCTGGCTGCAGAAACACTTTCTATTTTTATTTTTTCTGATAAATGGAAAGAAACACATAAAAGTGGCAATATAATAAAGGAAACAAAACCCTTTCGTGAAACATTTAATAACAGTCTAAACCATAATGAAAGTAGTCTGAATTTTGTTTAACAGTATAAAAGAAACATTCAACATAGAAGTTTCAAATATGTCGATTTGTGTGTTTAATAAAACAACAAAGAAATTACAGCATCAAAATGGAATATATATAAGGCTAACCAGCTTCTGTGCGTGTTTAAGCTTTCCTTATCCAGGAATCTTTCCTCTGCTCAACGCAGGGGGTACAAATGATATATATGCTGCTTACCTGACTTCATAACTTCTTATGTCTTGCACCCTTATATTTGGTACCACTGACACAGTTGATGGACTTATAAAGTTTAAAAATCTTCCATGATTTGCCAGTTTGCAATGAACTCAAAATTTCAGATGATCGGTGATCAAAATTAGCAAAAGTTATTTCATTAGGTTACATGGGTAGAAATATCAAATAATTTCACTCTGTGGACTAAGGAAGTTAGTATAATAGGATCAGAAACCCTTGCTCAAAACCCTTAGATCCAGATATGCTTCAGGATTCAGATTTCTGTGGGGTTTAAAAGGGTAAAATGGAGTAAACAGCATATATTACATAATATTTCTAACTAGATCTAGAATAACACCTCATAATTAATCAATCAATATTACTACTTCTACAATAAAATATGTGAATATTCTAAGTGGGCTTTAAAATGACTTTAAATAATTCCATGACAGTTTGGGTTAGGTTTTGCTACCAAATAAATTTGATGCCAAACTTTTGAAGAAAACAAAAACTTCGTTTTTTAGAAGTTTTAGATAAAGGATTGTGAATCTGTTTCCAATACCACTGCACATCTATTAATTTACCAGTGATCAAAAAAGTATGGCAATTTTAACTAAGTGGGAAGATGTTTCTGGCAACTATATAATCTTAAAAATTGGGAAATGAAAAGTTAATTAATTTTAATTTATTCATAAAAATTAAATGATTGTTGAGACCACTTAAAAATAAATTTCTACATTAGAAGCAGTGTGTATTTGAGTAAGACACTAATGATGAGAACCTTGATACCTGCCGTCTGCTGCACTTTCTTTGCATTTGAGCATTTGTTTCATTTTCCGCAGCTTTTGATTTTCATAGTTTGAGATTTCAAGAATCTCGCTGACCCATTTCTCATCCATCTTCTCTTTAGCCTGCCCCTCTTTTTTATTTAAGTGCCTATTTTATGCAATGTAATCTATTAAGCACCACACATGACACAGGATAAGTTCTAACTGGCGATGAGGACTGCCCCAAGTAATTAGTTAGAACAATTAAAGTATCACAATTTATAAAAAAATTTTTAGATGTGTATGAGTATCTTCAAGATTTTTATTACATCATCCTGGCTTGTATACTGATATGTCTTCTTCATAGGAAAAGGAATGGCTTAATCACACTGTGAACTACTTATAAAACCCACAGTATAATTTATCTATGTCTATAACCAGGGAAATCATAATCCCCATGTGTATACATCAGTCATATGTGTCTTAATGGAAAAAAGTTTGAGAACTGATGCTGTAAGACATCCTAATATGTATCAAAGTCACTAGAGAAAATGCTCAGTGCTGTCAACTAACCTCCTTGAGATACGGAAAGAGTTGTCCTTCTGTCCTAGGCTCTGCCTTTTTAAAGAGGTGGGAAAGCCATTCCATACACCTGAAAGAGCACCGTATTCACTGTAGTATACTTAAGCTTTTCTTTTCTTTTCTCCTGGCTATTATTTCCTTTCCTAACTAATTCCTTGTCCAGAAACTCACATCAAGCTAAAAACACACCAGGGTTTCATGACACCGAAGTTGAGAGTGACCTGAGAGGAAAAACTAAAAGGTACAGCTTCAAAAAATTTCAAACAGTGAGGTAAGATACAACTATCAAGATAGATAACTCAGCCAGGAGTGTTGGCACATGCTTGTAATCCCGATACTTGGGAGGCTAAAACAGTAGGATCACACGTTCAAGGCCAGCCTCAGCAACTTAGTGAGGCCCTCCATAATTCAGTGAGACCGTTTCAAAATAAAAAATAATACTTGGGAGGCTGAAACGGGAGGATCCAGGTCCGCGGCCAGCCTCAGCTACTTAGTGAGGCCTTCCGCAACTTAGTGAGACCCTATTTCAAAATAAAGAATAAAAAATAGGGCTGGGGTGGAGCTCGGAGGTAGAATGCCCCTGGGTTCAATCCCCAGTACTGCAAAAATAAATAAATAAATAAAAAATAAAATGGGGCAGCTCAGAGGTAGAATGCCCCTGGGTTCAATCCCCAGTATAACACACACACACACACACACACACA
>PVJS01049318.1:0-14706 GCA_004027185.1 Glis glis | reverse complement strand
TCTCTAGTTCCATTCATTTTACTTCAAGTGACATAATTTTGTTCTTCTTTATGGTTGAGTAAAACTCTATTGTGTGTATATACACCATATTTTCTTTATCCATTCATCTGTTGACAGACACCTGGGTTGATTATATAATTTGACTATTAAACATCAATTTTTTTTTTTTTTTGCGGTACCGGGGATTGAACGCAGGGGCGTTCTACCTCCGCGCTACACTCCAAGCCCTATTTTTTATACTTTATTTTGAAACCGGGTCTCACGAAGTTGCGGAGGGCCTCACTAAGTAGAGAGAGAGAGACAGGGAGAGAGAGAGATAGAGACAGCTGAGGCTGGCCACGAACCCAGATCCTCCGGTCTCCGCCTCCCAAAGTACTGGGATTACAAGCGTGCGCCACCACGCCTGGCTTTAAACATCAAGTTTTTAGGAAACTTTTGTTTATGCAGGATATGGTAATGGGTAGTGACAAGATATGAGAAAATAGAATACATGGATACCACTATAAAGGTTCTTAAACCAGGTTATCTGTGGAGTACTTGAAAACTAGTGTCAGGAGGCAAATACCATCATCAATCATACCTTTTGACACGAAATCTCTGAGGTGAGCACCAAGAGCCAGTCATGAGTCCATTTTACCTATGGATTATAATGAATATGTTATATAACTCAATGGAAATGGAGAAAGTACCAGAAATATAAAATCTGCTAACTAACTTCTAATCATTTTTTACCAGAGTAATGGATTTGGATAAACTTGAACCTCATAGCATATCTGTGAATGATTTTTTTTATGCTACACAAAGTTGTGGGTGACTTTGTGAACTTTGATTACCCAGTTGGCATCATTAAATGTTCACAATGGTTCCCAAAGATAGTTTCACAGCCTGGATTAATGTTATCCCTAAAAAATCATTCTTCTTCTAACTGGGCATGGTGGCTCATGCCTATAATCCCAGTACTTGGGAGGGTGAGATAAAAGGATAGATCAAAGGCTGAAGGCCAGCCCTCTATAATTTGGTGGGACCCAGTTTCAAAATAAAAAATAAAATAGGGCTGCAGGTATGGCTCAGAGGTAGAATGCCCCTGATTCAGTCTCCAGTTCCCCTCTGTGGATGTACACTGCCTTGCCCTCTCATCCTATCATCTTGCTTCTCACTTGGCCCGACCCCATCCTAGAGGACTCAGGGCTTGAGCTTCGTATGTGAACACCACCTCCCCAGCTCCATGATGGAATACATAGGTTCAGATCTTCTCTCTGCCAACGTAGAGGAGCTAAGGGGAAAGATTAGGAACAGAGACTCAGAATAAGCTAGAAATGGAGCCTGAGGCATCACCATTGCTACATGTGGGCCGAGGTAGCAGCAGCCCCACTGGACCCCGATGACAACCAAACCACAGCATGTAGGTCAACCCCACTCTGGAAACGGTGTCTGCCCCTTGTAGCCTGCTACTCTGATTGCATGGTGGTTGCACTGAAGCTTGCACACAAAGGTCTGTGGATTCTTCCCTTTACTGTGTGGTTTGAGGCCGGGCAGAGGGAGGAGATTTGGAAAGAGAAATTGCCCCGTGCATTGTGGCAGCTGTATAATTAGGCAAGATGGGCTGGTGATTATAGCATGTATCGTTCAGCCATTGTCCACGCTCCAGGTTCATAGCCAGGTGCTCTGAACAATGAGGTCATGGTTAATGTCTACATGCGACTTGAGCCCACAGATCATTCAAGCCTAGAGAGCCCAGGCACAAACCCTGAGGGAGTTCCATGAGGGCTACTTTATTTTCTTAGTGTTCACAGGCCTTTATTCTCCATAAATATTAAATGTGTTTTGTCAGGAACCTTTAGGCATTAGTTAAAAACACATTAGACAAAAGGAGAGCGCTGAGAGAGATTTGAAAATTTTTGTCTCCAAAATTTAAGATTGGAGAGTTGTGACTCCGTTTGTGAAAAGAGGCATTTGATGGCATCCCCTAGAAGGTGGGCTGGAGGGACAGGATCTATGAAGTGTTCAGGATGCAGCCGCTGCCTCTGTCTCCTGGCTTTAAAAAGATGAAATGTCACAACTCTGATTGCTTTGTTAAATTGTTTAGTACTATAAAGAAATGTTTTCTGAACCCCAAGCAATGCTTGTTTCCTTTTCTGGCTGTGCGCAGAGGTGAGAGAAAACATCTCAAGGTCCTCACAAGGCTTCTGAAAGCCTTCCACTTCCACCCCATGGCTTTCCATTCTTTTGACTCTACAATCCCCCCTGAGCCACGATCCCCTAGGATACTTGGTGTATGAAGAAGGAGGTTATTCCTTTGGTTCCTCACAGTCAAATTTCTACTAATTTATGTCTAGACCCCAACTCCTTTTTGCCCTAAACTACATTGGTTCTTGGCCTATTTTCAATTTCTTTCCTTTAATGATGCTCCACCCTGTATGGCATACTAGTAGAAATCAACATGATTTTTCTCCCATCTTGTAGGATCCCCATCATGCAGTCATGTGCTGCGCTTCATTGGATGCTTGAAGCAATGTCACGCTGGAATAATACCTGGATATTTAATGCATTGCCATTATTTAGGATTTGGTCTCAACTGACTCCTGTTCTGAGAATGAATGTAGCTCATCTTCTTTACAAATAATCCCTTTTCTTCCCTCAATGGGAGGCTCCCAGCACCCTTCATGTTTCCCATGTATCCTGCTGCCCCACATCTTCATGGGCATCGGATCCAAGGCTTTCCGGCTGATTCTCTCTCCAGAGAATTGGGAAGGGAGTTGAAGAAGCTCAAAGACCTGCACTTGCATCCGGAGCAGGCTTCTGTGCATTTGGGAGCTGTGAGGTAGCCAGGCACAGAAAGGAACAGGAATAGCTGTGGAATTGAAGGAGATGATGAACTGTGAATATGGAATATGATGCAAGAGACATGTGGCCTCCAAGAAGCAAGAAAAGACCAAGAGGAACGGCGGACCAGCTCTTGACTGCACCCAGTCCTCGTTTCCTGGCCTCCAGGAGCTAACCACTCTTCTAGTCTTGTGTTCTGGGAGACTCCCCTCTAACCTCATAATAGTCTCTGAAGGTTTACTCGTTCTACTTAAGTGAATTCAGCTGGGATACTGTTGCTTCTTGTAAGACGAAGGTGAAAGTTTTATTATTTGAGAAGTTTCACAGAGGAATTTTCTTTGTTTTTAAGAAATCTTTTAATGAACTTCTTAAGTTAGAAGGTGAGATCTGAGGACATCACAGATGTGAAGGTAACAAAGGCGAACACTTAACTCCTCTGCAAAACCAGGATTTTTTTCTCCCGAATGAGAATAAATAGGCAGAGGAGAGAATAAAAACAATTAATACATGGCTTGAGCTGAAAGACCTCACAAAATACATAGAACATTCCCTGGTGCTGGAGATGTTGGGCTATTTTAAGGCCAGCAACATCCGAGTTTCAATTTGAAATTCTTCCCTGCTGAAATGAAAATGTTCCCTTTGTCTACATCCCACCCTGCTGTCCTCTGCACTTATGTTTTGTTTGCATGTGACATTCTGTAAAAATTGAGCAATGGAGCTGGGTGTGGTAGTACATGCCTGTAATCCCAGTACTTAGAGTCTGAGACAGGAGGATAGCAGATTTGAGGCCAGCCTAAGTGACTTAGCAAGACACTTATTCCAGAGTATTAATCAATCAATCAATCAATAAAGAAAGAAAGAAATTGAGCAATGGGATGAGGTTCTCATCCATTTATTATGGTACATAATTGAGGTAGCATATGGGTAGCACTTAGTCCCCAGTATTAATCAATCAATCAATAAAGAAAGAAAGAAATAGAGCAATGGGACGAGGTTCTTGTCCGTTTATCATGGTACATAATTGAGGCAGCATATGGGGGATCCTGGGCCTGAATGTGGAGATCAGCATGATCTTTGGTCTGACCTTTTTATTTCCACATACTGTGAAATAAGAATTACTGATAATCTTATTGGAACTCAAGGGACTGGTGAAGCTCGTGACATCTTACCCCAAAATATGGCACCTTGGCGTTTGAGAAACCAGAAGAAGGAAGTTCTTTCTGACCTTCTCCCCTAAAAAAGGCCATAAAACTTAGCATTCTTCGAACTTCCCCCGGAGTCAGTCATAAGATCCTCATGGGAGAAGTGCCAACCTAAATCCAGACGTAAGGAATGTCCTTTTCTCTGAAGACATAGGGACACAGAGAAGAGTCTGAACCCACAGGCCTGGCTAAATTCCCCCAAGTTTATTACCATTAGATCCTACCTTTTTATCCAATCACAGCTATCCACTTCATCAAACTTAGCATCAAAGTACGCAGGTTTCCCTGTTCCTTGTGTATTGTTACCTTTTGAAGGCTCCCATGTCATATAAAATTTATGTTGAATAACTTTGCATGCTTTTATCTTGGTAATCTGTCTTTTGTTATATGATCCTCAGTCATGTACCTCAGATGGGAAGAAAAGTTATCTCTTCTCCTGTCTATACGTCCTGCTTAACCCTGCGGCACAAGTGAACAGACACAGCACCTCCTCTGCTTGTAGATTCATTTGATTTACAAACTCATTAAGCATTTCTGTATTGGATGCAAGTCATCATGGATCTGTAAATGTAAGTTAAATCTGAAAGCGGCACTCTAAACACATTGTTCACAAAAGTGCTTGATATTGTCAGGTGTTGTGTGCTGGAGAAATAATCAAGATGGGTCTCACAATTGAGACAGATTCACTCAATGGCTCCATGAACTTGGAGCTAAGACATATTAGGATTGAGATTTCATTTTGGAAAAAGATTTGTTTCTTTTTCTTTCCAAAAAAATGCATACTAGCATTCCTTTAAAGAGCGAACTCCTCTAATGCATTTAAAATATGATTTAGTTTTGCAAAATTGATTCACAAGTAACTTTTCAGGAATCCATCTATTGACTAAAGAGAGGTATGTCTGCTATGCAAAGTACTGTACTTAAGTACCTTAGGAATAATTCCAGTCCATTATTCATAGCCCATCTAGTGGGTATTTGTGTCTATTTTATAGCATTTCCCCCAATTTGATTTACATTTATGAGACAATTGGAGAAAGACAATGTGAGATGGTTTTTATTTTTATGAGCAAAGGAACCACACCAACCACAAGTAGCACAACACTCCATGACTGAATTATGTTTGTCTCCCCAGCAGAGTTAAAACTAAAAGGACGTTTTGTCCCTATTTTCATTTTTTATGGTGAAGTCATACCCTAAGGGTGACAACTGAACAATTCATTTGTAAATATGAAGTCGTGGTCACGTCTACAGTTGTTTATGTTACAACATAACTTGAAACCAATTAAAATATACTAAACTTCAGTTAAGCTTTTGGGAGTTCCTTTGTGATAATATAGTAGCAACTGATATAAGCCTAATTAGTCATCCAAAACAATGAAGAATGGCCTAATCTATCTCTTTCACCACTCCATGAGAATATATACACTTTCATGAGAGTGTTGAGTTGGAATTTAGATGTGCCCATTCTTCCTAAAATACTGGTGGGGTTCAAGGCCATGTCATATTTGCTTCCTGTTACTGAAAGCTATGCACAAATATATTTAATTAACTTGGTAAATATAATTCTATCACTATTACTGCCTTATCTTGCGTGCACACACACACACACACACACACACACACACACACACAGATTTCTCAGAGGGTACAAATCAAATTGGCAGTACATGAGCCAAACTTGGCCCATAGGTGAGCTTTATTTTGTTTGCATGTTAGAGATTGCGTTGTTATAAAAACCTTTCCATTAACATTTGAAAATTAGGGGATTTTGCATAGATATTCACATTTCTAGTTTCTCTTAAAAGAAGAACCTGCCATCACTAGGCTGGAGTCCCACAAGACACATCTCCACTGGAGCTAAGATGCAAAGGTCCCTTCATTGGGGATGAGCTCTCAGCTTTTCCACAGTCCCCACCACACCCCGTATTTCCCTTCTCTGTGCCCTCTGAAAGTATCTTCTCTTTGCACTAAAAGCCAAACTACTTCCATCAGAGAACCTCAGAAAATATGAACCTCTATTTTTACTTTCTATACTAAACTAAAAAAGTTACCCTATATAAAATCATAAGCCTTAAAATACAGATGTGTGGAGTGTGGCACCATACAACACCGATGCTGATCATGAACATATTTTGGCATGTTTTCCCCTGCAACACAAGTTTTCATCTATCTAGTAGATTCTAATCCAACTTTTTAAAGTAGCCATAGTGTCTAATGAGTCTCTTTTGAAATTAACATTGAGATAGAAAGGAAAACATTGCACATCCAGCTTCATATTCAGTTCCAGAGTATTGTGCCTAAGTAACAAAAGTTTAAGATGATTAAAAATCTATGAGAATGTCTGTATTAATGATAGTGCTGGCTATTATTTTTAGGAAAACCTCAATGTACGAAAGTGCTGGATACGGTCAGCGATGTTAAGTTTTCACAGCTATATACTTATTATATAACACCTTTACTATTGAAATTCCTGAGCTAAAAATAGTAATAATAACTTTGTCGTTATACATCTGAAATATATGATCCCCAATCCCTTCTTTTTCCATGGAAAGGATTGTTCTAATGATGTATGCTTTCCAGAAAGTTCTCCTATTGTTCCTTGACAAAATATACTGTATTGGAGGACACGGTTTGCATCACAAAAATGTTATTTCTACTTCATTTAAGAGTTGTAATATCTTATATTAAGAGATTTCTGGGGTATAATAAAAGTATGCCTCATTGAGGAAATTTTATTTTATTTTATTTTATTTTTGCAGTACTAGGGATTGAACCCAGGAGTGTTTTACCTCTGAGCTACACCCCCGGCCCTATTTTTTATACTTTATTTTGAAACCAGGTCTCACTAAGTTGCGGAGGCCTTACTAAGTAGCTGAGGCTGGCCGCGAACCCACATCCTCTGGTCTCCACCTCCCAAGTACTGGGATTACAAGCATGCGCCACCATGCCCGGCAGGAAATTTTAATTTTACATAACTCTCCAGGTTGTTACGTACTTAATACAACACGACTGAATGACATAGAATTATCTGGAGTTCCAAACATCCTGGAAACTTCTCTTCTTTTCCTCTCCAGATCTATGGCGAACTGTCCCATTATTCTCCTACACAGCTGAAAGAATTAAGATTCTCAGTCACTGACTGAGTTGATATGGCAAAAGAATGAAGGAAACAGGTTTTCTGGGTTGAAGACCAATAGTGGGAACTTGGTCAATTCCAAACCTAAAATTCTTCGTAAACCATTTTAAAACAAATGTGTCTGTATAGAAAGGTTACAATTGTTGATCCTTTAGACAAGTGTGAGGAAGGGAGGAGAGGCATGGTCTTTGATGACAGATTGGCTTGTGTGAATTAGATTAGCTATGTGTGAATTGAATCTCTTTAGGTCTCAATATTCTCAGCTGTCAGATGGGTACAACAATCTGTTCTCACTAGTGGCAAGACTCAAATAAGTAAGTTATCTTTAAGTCTCTTTATTATAGCAGAGTAATCATACCCTAAGACAATAGAGTAGTTATTACCTACTACTAACTCGGTAATTCTCAAACCTAAGAATGCTTCAACATCTCTGGAGGGTTTATTAAAATGCAAATTAGTACATCTACATTATTTATCTAGATCTTCTGATTCATAGCTCTGGAATGAGGTATGAGAACTTGAATTTCTAGCAAGTTCCCAGATGACATTGATACATCTGGGGCACACACTTTGAGAACTACTGCCCTAATTTGTGTTGTTGCTAAGTCCCTAAATATAGTGCCTGGCAGAGTAGGACCTCAAAAAAAGCATAATTTCCTTATTTATTGCAGTCATCAGCAAATACAAAGTTACTTAAAGGTCTTCAAAAAGAATTCTAATGAACCTAAGGAGAAAATAGCAATATCTAGATCTACTTTAACCCCTGATTTCTTTGGTAAACCATAGATTTTTCAGAATATTAATTTATACCCATCCAAAGAAATATATTGACTTCACTATTATTTTCTTTTTTTATAGATATTTCTGTGATTTCTCAATTTGGGTGATTCAATGGAACCCATAAAAGATAGGTCCATCTATTTTCTAAATTCTGTGCCTTGATATAGATGATACTTGACTGATTTTATATTATATGACTGCATGAGTAACTCTGGCATTCACAAATGAAAATATTCTCCTTTCCTTGATCAAATCAGAAAACTGTGTGCATTAAAATGGGTTCAAAGGAAGAAAACCTGCGTGTCTAAAGTTGAAGCATGACTAATGCATTGGAGAAATCACTAAACACAGTTCATCCTGGTAAAAATATTACTTCTGTAGCTATGCCAAGGTTAGCGTTGGGTTAGGTTATCTACAATTCCAGTGCCAGATGTGTGTATGCACACGCGTGTGTGTGTGTGTGTGTGTGTGTGTGTGTGTGTGTGTGTGTGTGTGTATGTATGAACCTGCCCATAGAGAGTGGTAGAGTCTCCCAGACATGACTTTACAGAAAGTTTTCCTTCCAAAGGGTGCTACGTTTAGTTCTCTTTGGACAATTCTGTGCCCTCTTCATTCCTTCTCTGTCTTCTATCTTCTCTCTCTCTCTCTCTCTCTCTCTCTCTCTCTCTCTCTCTTTCCCTCTCACCCCTTTCTCCTTTTTTGTTTTTCTGGTGTGGTACTGGGGATTGAACCCAGGGACATTCTACCTCTGAGCTATACTCCCAGCTCTTTTGTATTTTTTTGTTTTGAATCAGGATCTCACTAGGTTGCTGAGAGTCTTGCTAAGTTGCTGAGGCTAGTCTTGAACCTGCAATCCTCCTGTCTCAGCCTCCCAAGTACTGAGATTGCAGGTCTGAACCATCATGCCTGGCTCCTATCTTCTCTTGACACTCTTTGTTGAGCTCACTATTGTTTTCCTCCAACACACTAGGTTTTCAGTAAGTTTCCTGTTGTGGATTGGGATAGCAGTATTCCTGGAAAATTGCTTTGCCTAGGTGACCTGAGCCAGTTTCTCCCTCATTCCCCTCCTTACCCCCCTTTTTTAAAATAATTTAGACACAAGTAACGAAGTGCTTACAGTGCAAGAATTTGCTCCAGAAGGCTCTAAACCATTTGCTGACATTTTACAGTTTAATCCCAGCTTCAATTTCATAACAGGTGCTCAAAACAGAAGAGGGACACAGAGGTGTGCACTTGAAAAGACATTTATAGCCTTTCATTTTGAAATTTCAAAAACACTAACCAACACACTCAAATTCTGTTAAAACTCAGGTGGAGAACTAATATGCTGTGCTCTAAAAAGAACCTGGGGAATTAGTGCCAAGAACGGTGCAAAAATCAGTTTTGTACATAACAAAGATTAAAATCATAATCTTCACAGGAGACCATGATTTGTTTTTTTTAAAAAAAAAAAAAAAACCTCAAGAGTTCAACTAGTTCACTTTCCATTCCAGCCTCTAGTCAGGATTCTATCAATTTTCAAAATACCTATTTTGGCCCCTGTGTCAAATTGTATGCTTGACGGTACTTAAGGAAATAACAATCCTGGAGCACATGCACAATTTTAAGAGTTTTACAAGTATTCATTCACTGAGGCCTCATGACAAGCCTGTGACTTAAGCGCTGTTAATATCTCCTGTCTGCAGTTAAGGAAGCCGAAGCTCAGGGAGGTTAAGTAATTTGCCTAAGGTCACAAAGCATGTGAGTAGCAGAGCCAGGATACAAACACAAGCACTGTAGGTCAAGAGCCTCTGGCTGTGGAAGCCTGTGAGGGCATTGGGATAAAAGAGCTCCCCAAACCCTCCCCGATTGCATCATGGGAAAAATAATCAAATATATTTAAAGTAAACAACACTCCAGTTACTTCTCTTTTTATTTGATTAAGGATTAAATTCCCTTCCAGTCTCCTGGGGAGGTTCCTAAGACACCATGACACCAACTACCCACCACCCTCTACCCACAATCCCGTGTTTCTTCCAGTGCCCTTCAGTTCTCTACTGTGTCTTCTTAAGGCCTGAATGGGAGCAAGGATTAGAGGCCACCCAGCCCCCAGCAGCAGCCCTTGCACCCCTGTGCTCTGGATCTCACAGCTCTGGTAGCCTAGGAGCAAAGAGCAAAAAACACAAAGAAGGAAGGAACTTTGAACTTCATGTTCCTCCAGCCGAGACTTCTGTCTACCTAGAATGATAACTGGATGGAATGACTCAAAACCTCATTTTAGACCTTTTGCAAACCAGAAAATTCCTTCCTGAGTTTAGAATAATGAGAAAGGCGTTGTCTCCATAGCACAACTAAGGAGAACTGGCACTGAGTCCCATAACTCGTGTCCCCTGAGATCATCTGCATAGCTCAAGGCACCACGGGGACCAAAGCTGAGCTCAGGCCCTGCCTTTCCAGACACATGACTGGAAATCACTTTTACTCACTTATTCTGGACATATTAGTGGACAGTCTAGGCTAGGCTACCCAGCCTAAGATGGTTAAGATACAACACTCATCTTTGAGGGGTTGAGTCTCCACTACTCTGAGCCTTATTTTCTTCAAGCAGAAAACATTAACTGACCCCCACTCCTTTGAAGGTTGCCACAGAGATTTCTGAGATATGAAAAACATGGGAAGGAAAGTTTCTGCAAAGCCCTGATCCTCAGAAGCAGCAAACTTTACTACCACGGTCCACAACACACGCTCCAGCACTGCTCCCTGCCAAGCAGCCAGCCCGGACTCAGACTCAGCAGGGGCGCCGGTGGCTCCAACTAATGGGCCACTTTAATGCTTCTCTTCCCTGAATGCTTTTAAACTTTTTCTGGAGTCAACCCAAGCTCGGCAGAATTTCCAGATCCGTGGAAGTGCGGCGTGCAAGCAGCCCATTTCCTGACAATGCTGCAAAGCTTCAGGGGACGCATTTTGTTATTTCCACGTTTATGAGCTGAGCTCAAGCCCTGCTGTGACTAGGGCCAGGCCAGCTCCTACCTGGGAATGCTGCAAAGCTGAGCCCGAGGGAAGACGGGCGCTGAGAAAAGAAAGAGCTTGCGCAGAAAAGTTAATAAATGCTCCAAAAGTTGCCTGTGTGTGAACACTGGCATCCAAGGAGTCTCGAAAAGGGACTAAGGTGAGTTGATCTTTTTCTGAGACCTATTTTAGACTCTTCCCATGATAACTTGTCCTGTGTTGTTGTAAAGAAAGCAGTTTTGAAAAATGTGTGCAAACCAAATGGCACATTCTCTAAATGAATCTTTTCTTACATAGACCCACCTGAAAAATGAAGCAAGGGGTCTGCACAGTATAAGAATAAAAGTGTGTATGCTCTTAGAATGAACACACATCATGCTAGGCCCTGAGTGTGGTACAAAGAAAAATGTTATTATCGAACAAATTATTTTTTAATAGCTACAAGGTGTTGGTTGCCAGAAATGCAAAGGCAAGTAACAAACACATGGCTTCAGCCCTTTGAGGAATTTTTAATTTAGTTTTAGAGTAATAAGAAAGAGAAAACTGGCCCTGCTGACTGGAGGTATTTAGACATATGTTGTTTGATATATTTTTTTCTATTTTCTTGAGAAATGTTGTCAATGTTAAAATATCATTGAAGTGTCTTGTCAAGAGAAAAAAGTATCTTTCAGTTGACAAGATTGAGAGGAAGGATTAAGTCCACTCCACTTCCAAATTGTACTAAAATATTTAAATGGAGGAAAATAAACTCATAAAGGTGAGTCAAAACCAAAACTGAACACATTGAACTTCACTGTTGTTATGGTTTGGATATGAAATGTCTCCCAGTGGCTCCTGTGTTGAAGTCTTGGGGGTGTGCCTTTGGGGACTAGATCTTGTCCCCAGCTCCACTCCTCCCTGTTTCCCAGTTGCCATGAGCTGAGCAGCTTTCCTGGGCCATGCCCTCCTACAAGGATGTTCTGCCTTGCCTCAGGTCTAAGCAGTGGAGCCAACCAAACATGGACTGAAACCATGAGCCAAAATAAATATTTCCTCCTTTACATTGTTTCTCTGAAGTATTTTGTCAGCGCAACAGAGAGCTGACTAACACAACTATGACCACATAGCTTAGGTATCCACATGCCACGGCAGTGGATATGTTGTCAATATGTAACACAATGTCAAGTAACCAGACAGAAAATTTTCCCTCATTTTAGTTTCAAGGAGTTGGACCAGCCACTTCCCTAAGACTCACCAAGAGGCATCAGGACACAGCCAGCCCTGCATTGGCCACCTTCACTTCTCTTGCCTCCCACTCCAGTCCCAAAGAAAAGAAGACTGAGTAGTGAGAGGAGCTGGATTTCTGCGGTAGTGCAGCATTACAGAACACAGTTCATTTCTCCCATCCTCATTCCAAAAAGGCTGTACAGTGCTTCCTCTTAGAGAGAGAGAGGGACCCCTTGCAGGAAGTTGTTAGGCAATGGATGCTGGGGGAAGAGAATGGCATGAAAGAGAATATGCTGCAACGAGAGTTCACATACAGGGAAATGTGGAATGGGAAGCTTCCATAGAGCTTCTGAAGGACCGCAGCCTCAACTCACCACAGAAGGAAATTTGGACACCTGCAGCATAGACGCCATCGACGGATGCATGGTCTGCCAACCTCACCAAGGACAGTCTGCCTTCCCTTCCCACCTCATGCCTGGACAACACACGGGAAAAACAGAAGCGAGGAGGATGTCAAATGATCTTATAATGTGTTGTACAATCCAGGACAAACTTGAGTGGGATCTATAAAGAGTAGTTCTGGCTTCTCTCAACCTGCTACTGCCCTCACTACAACTTCATTCACCTGGCCATAACTAGGCCTCATCTATCCTGTGAGGAGAGGAAGAGTTTCAAAGCCAATTTAAGACTGACGTTCAAAACCAAACTGAAGTGAAAAATATTGCTTACTACTTTTGGAATGAGATTGTGCTGATGACAAAAGTAGCTGAAATTGATGTAACCCACTGAAGATGACATTAAAGATGCTGCTACCCATAAGGAAAGAAGATTTCCAATAAAACACAGTTGAAGAACTGAGAAAAAAGAAAAAAAATACTTTTAGTTTTATACAAACAAGTTGAGACTTTAGTAAGTCAGCGACAAGTACATTGTAAAGCATAAAAACTGTTATTGGTCAAACAGGCCACTCAATGGAGTATAAGGGAATAAAAAATGTTATGAAATGAATATAAAGAAAACATTTTGTAAGAAATAAATAGCAGCACATAAAAAGATAATTGATATAGTAAATAATGAACAAGATATAAATAAACATAATATACAGTAAATGTGCACAAGCCAGTTATTGGGTTCAAACTCCAGCCTCCTCTAGTTCTCACCGGGGGATCTCGAGTGGGCAACGTATCTCCTCCCAGCTTCAGTTCACATATCTGTAAAATGAGAACCAGCTTAAAGCCTCAGAGTTCTGAAGTTATAGAAAAGACTCTAGAAAGATGCTTGACAGCAAGGGTTGGCTGTGTGTGATTAACAAAGGCTGTCTGCAGCTTCCCTCTCCTCTGCTGGACCATAGTAATACTCCAGAGTTTTCTGGTGAATATTAAAAGGTAACAAAACTTGGATTTGTCACTATGGAGTTTATGAGAAAAAAACAACATTGCCCAATTTATGTGTTCATTCATTTTAAGAGTATCATAAGTATTAACAAAATTATGCTGCAGTGAAGATTTGCTGAACAGAACTGGGCCATATCATTTGCCCCTCCATGCATCTGTGTATCTGTGGTGGGAGTAGGGAATAGTAACAGGTCATTATAAGATGCTTTGGGGAACTCATTGGGCCTTCAGTAATCCTCATTCAGAAGTTGATATTACCCCACTTGTTGGTAAAAATGTGGGGTGATCGGGCCATCAAAATTGAACCTAGGGGTACTGGCATTTAGTAGGCCAGAGTCAAGAAGGTTAAAGCCATGTGATAAACCTGTTGCAGACATCAAAGAAGAACAGTCAAGGGAGAAGAAGAAATGTCATTGCTTAAATGCCAGCAACATACCAGATGATAAAGGAGAGACCTCATATATATAATCTAATTTAATCTTTAAAACAACCCATGAACTCGTCCATCAAAAGAATGCTACCAATGTACATAAAATTACAAATTCTACTCTCGAAGACATGTAGGGTGAGAGGAGAGGGCAGGGTGGGACCCAGAGGGAAGTGCCCCAAGAGTTGTGTGCATGTATGTTTCTATCACTCTATACCCCAGTATGACTATAATTACAATGCACCAAATAAAAGTATATAAAAGAAACACCAAGAACATCCCCATTGAAATGTTTTCCTGAGTCTTAGTTTCCATCACTACACTTCCAATAGACTGCATGACTCTCAGGGATTTTACAGACATTTAAATTCTTTTTAAAATGTTTAAGGGGAATTATCTACTCTCACAATCCTTTGATAAAACAACAAAGCTATACCACCAAACATGCAAAAAGAAGATAATCTTGGAATAAAAGGTACTCAATAGCGAATGCATTTGGTGCTATGTAAAGCTCACTAGGTCATTCCAGTTTTACTCACTCTAAAACAGAGCATGGAAGCCGGGCGTGGTGGTGCACACTTGTAATCCCAGTACTTTGGGAGGCAGAGACCGGAGGATCCGGGTTCGCGGCCAGCCTCAGCTCTCGCGCGCGCTCTCTCTCACGCGCTCTCTGTCTCTCTCTCTCTCTCAATCTCTCTCTCTCTCTTTCTCTCTGTCTCTCTCTCTCTCTGTCTGTCTGTCTCTCTCTCT
>PVJS01049317.1:0-14705 GCA_004027185.1 Glis glis | reverse complement strand
AGGAAAACACACACACACACACACACACACACACACACACACACATACACACACACACACCCACGTGCGCGCGCACACACATGGCACTCAGTGATATTCAGGTTCACTCTTAGACTGTGTACTGTCTTGTTTTGTTCTCTAATCATTTCCAGTGTGGAAGTCTCATCTGACCTGCTGGGCTGTGAATGCCAACCCATCCAGGGGCTGGCAGTACTGGGGGGAGGTTCTCTGTGAATTCATACCTGTTTGAGTAAAGAGAACAGCAGAGTATGGTTTGCAGGATGAGGGTCAGACTGTGGATGTGCTGGCCTTCCTGAAAACATGGTACCCCTCGGCCAGACAAACTCTGACGAGCTGGGGCTCAATGACATGCTGTCCTCTCTCACCCTCACCTCACGCCTCCCTCACCCCATCCATGCTGGGGAGATGCTGGCATCCCACCTCCCCTTCTGCTCTCAGGACTTTTTGCCGCTGTTACTTTTTTCTGCAGCACCTGGATCCCCCATTTCCTTGTGTCTAATACTTACACAGTTCAAAACTCAGCACTGTCATCTTTCCCAGGAAGTGTAGCCCAATTCCTCAGCTGGAGGCTCCCCTTCCCTTCACTGAATCCCACTGGCACGTTATTTTACACCTCTTTCATAGTATGGGACACTTCCTCTTTTGAGTTATTATATTTTTGTATTAATTCCCTTTTTGCTCTTCTATTGCTGCTATAACAAATTATCACCAACTAAGTGGCTTAACAGCAACGTCTTAGGGTTCTGTAGGTCAGAGGTCCAGCATGAATCTGGGGGAGCAAAATCAAGGTGTTAGCAGGCTGTGTTCCTTCTGGAGGTTCTAGGGGAAAATTCATCTCCTTGCCTTTCCATTTTCTAGGGGTCACTCACATTCGTTGGTTAGCGGTCCTTTCCTCCATATTCAAAGCCAACAACAGTGCGTCTCTTTGTTTCTTCTTTCATTATTAAGTCTCTCTCTTGGACCATACTTGGGGAAAATTCTCCACTTTTTTGGGGGGAGGGTACTGGGGATTGAACCCAGGGGCATTCTACCTCTCAGCTACACCCTCAGCCCTATTTTATTTTTTATTTTAAAACAAGGTCTCATAAGTTGCAGAGAGCCTTGCTAAGTTGCTGAGGCTGGCCTTGAACCTGTGATCCTCTTGTCTCAGCCTCCCAAGTACTGGGATTACAAGTGTGTGCCACCATGCCTGGCTTATTTTTTAAATTTTGAAACAAGGTCTCACTAAGTTTCTAAGGGCCCTGCTAAGTTTCTGAGGGTGGCCTTGAACCTGTGATCCTCCTGTCTCAGCCTCCCAAGTACAGGGATTACAAGTGTGTGCCATCATGCCTGACTAAGATTCTCTACTTTTTAGAAGTCACATGATAGATTTCCAGGTAGGGTGCACAGTTTAGGATAATCTCCCCATCTCGAGGTCCTAGTTTCCTTTTCCATGCAGCATAGCATAGTCACAGGTTCCTGAGATTAGGACAGGGATAGCTTTGGGGGACGACATTATTCTGTCTGCCACATCTTCCTTACATGAAAAGCCCCTTAAGGTTGTTCAATAAATATTTTTCAAAATTGAATTAATTGCCAGGCACTGTGTACACAGCTCAACACACAGAGCAGACAGAGTAAGACCTGATCCCTGTCCTCAAGAAGTCTAGTACCAGGTGGGTTAGACAGATGTGTGAACAATCATGACATAGGCATGAGAGTAGGAGTGAGGAGGGGAGTGAGGTACCCCGGAGGGGTGGATGACACAGATACTCCAGGTAGGGGTGGGGTTGGTGGGGATGACCTCACCAAGGAAGTGGCAACTGAGCAGGTTCACCAGGTGTGGTAGAGAAAGGAATCCCAAGGGAGAAGCAGGCACACAGTCTTCAGCGAGAGGCAGTATAGTGTTTGGGAGGGCTACTGTGAGTGTCCTACTGTTGCTGTAGCATTAGGTACCAAGAGAGGGGCATGGGGAAGATAAATCTTGGGACATTGGCAGGGGCTGGATCACAAAAAGTTTTTTTATACCATAAGCTTGGATTCTATAGTTGTAGGAGATGGGAAGGCCTTGGAGGGCTTCAAGTAAAATTACATGTCAGAGAGCCATGACCCGAGGGTGGTGTCCCATTGCCACGTGCCTGCCACCACAGTGCCAGCCAACCGTGGACTGAAACCTCTGAAACCTGAGCCACAATAAACCTTTCTTCCTCTAAGTGTTGCTTCTCAGGAATTTTGGTCACAGCAGCAAAAATGCTGACTAAAACACTGGTGAGCAAGTAGAACTCCCCCACAGAGTGCCCCGAAAGCAAACACAGTCTCCCGGATACAGGAAGGGGTTTTCATCCATTCAGAAAACACCAGCTTCTGCCTTAGTGTCATTGTTATATGTAGAAAAACCATGGAAGTCATGAAACACAATGTAAGAAAGGGAGGAATATAGGAGTGCTGTGCTGATGAGAGGAACGAGTCCCATCATGAGGTTGGACAATGAGGAGATTTCTGGTGTTTTCTGTGTGGGCAGCAGCAGCCTGCAGTGAACTGAGGAATGAGACATGAGGAAGGAAGGTGTGTGGTAGGAACAACTTGGCTGTGGGGTGGAGCTGGAGATAAGATGCCGGGAAGGTATCTGCTCTACCTTCTGCGGCCTCCTGCTGTCCCCAGTACCCACCACAGTCAGACACACCGAGGATAATGGCACTGGCATGAAGAATGGCTGAACGTACCCGTTATCCCTGGAGAGAGGACGAAGCCACGGCGTGGATCTGTGCAGCAAGGAATTTTTGCTGTCCAGGGATGTTCTGGGAAGAGGATGAAGTCCTGTGCTCTGTTCCCAATCATGTGCTCTCTTTTCCTGAAGGTTGGAGGCAGGCAGAAGGCCAGCACGTCAACACTTCAGGTCACACCACATAACCCAGAGCCTCATTTTTCTTTCAGGCTGACGTCAACATTTTGTTACCTTGCTGAGAAGTCCAACTTGATGACTGTATAGTAATTTACATTTGCTGTGTTCAAGTAATGCATTCCAGATCAGAGCCTGCAACAACGCTGAGATAGAAGCTGGTGTTTTCTGGATGGATGAAAACCCCCTTCCTGTATGCAGGAGAACGTGTGTTCTTCGGGGCACTCCATGGGGAAGTTCTACCTGCTCACTGGGTGCTGTGGTCAGCATTTTCACTGCTGTGACCAAAAATACCTGAGAAGCACAACTTAGAGGAAGAAAGGTTTATTGTGGCTCACGGTTTCAGAGGTTTCAGTCCATGCTTGGCCGGAACTGTGGTGGCAGCAAACCTGACGGAGGGTTTCCACCCTCATATCATGGTGGCCAGAAGCAGAGTGAGAGGAGCAGACCAGACCAGGGACATATAGAGTCCCCAAGGCCATGCCCCCAGGGACCCACCTCCTCCAGTCATGCCCCACCTCTGAACCTTGCTGCAGTAGGGGCATGTTTTTAACACATGAGTCTTTGGGGGGACATTACAGACCCAAACCATAACACCAGGCAAGGTAAATCCATTTTGAAATCAGGGAGCCAAAACTTAGTGGAAACTCCTTCTGTTGCCTTCATCGCCATGAGGTGATGGCATGGTGATGTGGACATGGCTATGGGGGCCCTGGTTTGAGGACCATCTCTCCTCAGGGTTAGAATAATTTCCCAGATAGAGCTGGACATGAGATTCCTGCAGAGATGGGTACTGAGGTCTGAGACGTTGGTCATAGGAGGAGCCTGCGGGGCTCAGATGCATGGGTGAGCTCTCTTGAGAAGAGAGAAGGTGTGCATGTTTCCAGGGTGTGGAGGTTTATTTTTTATTTTTTATTTTTATTTTTGGTACTGGGGATTGAATTAAGGATTTATCTCTAGGCTAGACCCTCAGTCATTTTTAAATTTTATTTTATTTATTTTTTGTGGTAATGGGGATTGAACTCAGGGGCATTCTACCCCTGAGCTACACCCTTAGCCCTTTTTATTTTATTTTATTTATTTGTTTTTTGGTACTGGGAATAGAACCCAGGGGCATTCTACCTCCAAGATATATCCCCAGCCCTATTTTATTTTGGAGCAAGGTCTTGCTATGTTGCTGAGGCTGTCCTTGAACCTGTGATTCTCCTGTCTTAGCCTCCAAAGTACTGGGATTACAGATGTATGCCATTGCACCCCCCATATGGATGTGGGTTTTGAGCCATAGTAAAGCATACTGTCTTCCACACCTGCCTCTGTCTTTCTCTCCAGCATCCCAGCCTTTATTATGGATGCTCTCCCTTGGACACTGTTCTCATGGCCTTGTCCCTTCTCCCTTGTTTCTTTTTTTGCCCTCTGGCACCAGCAGGATGGATAGCTTCTTCCTTTTGCTCCCCTTTTCTAGCTTTACAGTCCTTCCCTGTTATCCACAGGGAAGACATTCCAAGACCCTTAGCAAATGCCTGAAACCTGGTATAATATATAACCCTATATACAAGCACAGTGATACCACAACAGTTGATCTGATCACCAAGATAGCTCCTAAGTAACTAATGGGTAGGTAGCATATACAGTGTGGATACTCCAGACAAAGGGATCATTCTTGGTCTGATAGGATGAAGTGAGATTTCATCATGCCGTTCAGAATGGTATGAAATTTAAAAGTTATGAATTGTTTATTTCTGGGATTTCCCATTTAATATTTTTAATATTTTTCCCATTTAATATTTTAATATTTTCAGGTAACTGAAACCTAAGAAAGTAAAACTTCGGATAAAGAAGGACTACTCTATTATTTCATTCCTGTCTCTTTTGCATGTGTCTGCCTCCATCCCTAAGTTCTGAGTTCCTCACAGTGAGGCTCTGTGTCATTTTTAGCTCAGAATTCTCAGTGCCTGGGACAGTGCTCTCAAGCCAAGCAGGTTCACTGAATAGATGAATGAACTTATACATATCCCCTTCTATCTGTCCTTCAAGGTCCACCTCACTTCCTACCACCTCTTGTCCAATTTCTTTCAAACCAATGAGTTCTTTTTTTTATTGGTGCATTGTAATCATACATCTTGATGGTTTTCAGGATGGTAGATGTATACATGCACGCATCGGTCAATTAGCGCTCCCCCAATTCCCACCCCCATTCCCTCCCCCTCCCTCCTTCTAGTGTTCAGCATAGTAGTTGACTTTGATATATCTGTGTATGTACTTCCTGTGCATTAGGGTGATTCTCTCTTCTCTCCTCCCATATTCCTCAGTTATGTCCCTTTCCCTACACATCTGAGGTCTTCTCCATCACCCGCCCGTGTCCTCCAGGGGGGCCGTGGCTCACCCGCCTGTGTCCTCAGTACTGGGGTGCTCCAGGGCGGGGCTGTGGCTTACCTGCTGGCGTCCTCAGCGCTGGGGGTGCTCTGGGGCGGGGCCGTGGCTCACCCGCCTGTGTCCTCCAGGGGGGCCGTGGCTCACCCACCCATGTCCTCAGTTCTGGGATGCTCCCAGGCGGGGCCATGGCTCATCTGCCCGTGACCTCCATGCTGCGCTGCTCCTGGGCAGGGCTATATCATCTTTGCCTTTCCTTCGTGCTCTTGCTGTGGAAGCAGAGCATGCGGCCTGCTTCTCATAGCCTTCTCCATCGTAGGTGTGGGTCTGGTTTGACTTGAGCTTCATCATGGTCCGGAGTTGACTGCTTTTGATGATGGTCTGTAGTCGCTGGCTTCACAGGGATCTGCTGCTTCTTTGCTGGAGGTCTCTGGGAGCTGCAGTGCTGGCATGGCCTCCAAGATGGTGCCACCGCCGCTGCTCTCCACTCACTAGGTGAGATGCGTGGAGCTCTTCACAGTCCTCTGCTCTCTCTGCTGCCTGCTATTCTGCTGCATTTCAACTGTCTTTGTTTTGTTGAGTTTTGGCTGCTCTTCTTTCCTTGTCAAGAAACACATTCTTCCTGCTGGTTGAGTTCCGAGTCTCCAAGCGCCTGAAGCATGCGTTCTCTCTCTATCCTGACATTTTTAATCTCAGTTCTTAATTCTTATATTTATCAACATTTATTAAGCAGCCATTATAGTTCCTGGTGACTAGATTCCTGTCTTTGAGGAATTTTATGTAGAGTTGAGAATATAAATAGGATAATCTTAATTAAGCAAGATAGACACTGTTACAGAGAATCATGGAGAAATAGAGGTCATCTTTAATTACCTTTGAAAATTTATTTTAATGAAGGTTTTATCATTTTTATGCTAGAATGATTTTTTTTGTGTGGTACTGGGGATTGAACCTAGGGGCATTCTACCTCTGAGCTACACTCTCAGCCCTATTTTATTCTTTATTTTGTTTATTTGTTTATTTATTTATTTATTTATTTATTTATTTATTTATTTTGCGGTACTGGGGATTGAACCCAGGGGCATTCCACTTCTGAGCTACACCCCCAGCCCTATTTTTTATTCTTTATTTTGAAATAGGGTCTCACTAAATTGCAGAGGGCCTCACTAAGTAGCTGAAGCTAGCTGAGAACCCAGATCCTCCGGTCTCAGCCTCCCAAGTACTGGGATTACAAGTATGCACCACCACTCTTTATTTTGAAACAGGGTCTCAAGTTGTGGAGGGCCTCACAAGTTGCTGAGGCTGGCCACTAACCTGCGATCCTCCTGTCTCAGCTTCCCAAGTACTGGGATTACAAGCATGTGCGCCACCACGCCCGACTTTAGAATGAAAATTTAATGGAGCGGAATGTAAAACCTTGAACTTGCTTTTCTGTGGTATCATAGATTAAACAAATTTTTTCTAAATTAGAAAATAATGTACTCATTGTGGAAATTCAGAGAGACATCAGAGTCATATAAAGGAGAAATAATTGTTAACTCTTTGATGTATCTTTCTTGTCTTTTATTAATTTATACTTATTTATCATTTATCTATGTTGTTTTTAAGAAAAAAAATAAGTGGGCATGGTGGCGCATGCCTGTAATCCCAGTAGCTGGGAGGCTGAGACAGGAGGATCATAGGTTTGAGGCCAGCCTCAGCAATTTAGTGAGATCCTGTTTCGAAATAAAAAATAAAAAGGGCTTAGGGTGTAGCTCAAGGGTAGAATGCGCCTGAGTTCAATCCCTAGCACCAAAACCAAAACCAAAACCAAACAAAAGAAAAAAAAAAACAAACAATAAATGAAAACTAATCCAAACCAAAACTGGAATCATGAAAACTTTCATTTTTATTTTTTCTCTTTTATTATGAACACTTTTTCTATTATTAAACATTATGAACAATGTGATTATCAATGACTATGTAATACAATTCTATCATGATTGAAATGAAAACTATTTTTATTACTTTGAATTTAAAATGTTTTCAATAAAAAAACATAAGAAAAACCTTTGTATAAAATTCTGTATTCTTCACCTATTTTGTCCTTTTTGGGTAGTCATTTTTCGCTATTGATTTAGAAAAGCCCCTTTATATATTAAGAACATCCATCTTCTGAATCATTTATCTGGTTTTTGCCTTTTAATTTTTCTTAGTATCAGAATTTTAAAGCTAGAAAGAGGCCAGGCATGGTGGCGCACGCTTGTAATCCCAGTACTTTGGGAGGCGGAGACTGGAGGATCCGAGTTTGCGGCCAGCCTCAGCTCTTTTGCTCTCTTTCTGTCTGTCTGTCTCTCCTTAGTGAGGCCCTCCGCAACTTCGTGAGACCCGGTTTCAAAATAAAGTATAAAAAATAGGGCCGGGGGCGTAGCGCGGAGGTTGAACACCCTCGCGTTCAATCCCCCGTACCGCAAAAAAAAAAAAAAAAAAGCTAGAAAGAGTCTTGGTGGATTTTTAATCTAACCCTTTCATCTAAAAAGCCAAGGAAACCAAAGCCAAAATAAATTTAAGTGACTCCCAAATTGCTCACAGAGCCGGCAGCATGTGTGACTGGAATGCAGGTTCCCGGGCTCTTGGCATTTCCTCCAGCAATGAACCAGGGCTGATCGTGGACCACCGCTCTCTGCTTCTTGGGAATTTTGTCTGTGCTAGTTCCGCTTTCCAACATCTCTTACGCCTGCTCTCTGTCTACCCCTCACTGTGCCTCATTCCTTTGCTCCCTGCGTATCACTCAACACTGCTTGGGATTTAGTAGTTAATACACTTGTTGGCAAATATGCTGGCATTTAACGAGTTACAAATAATGACCGCTATAGTTTGGATCTTAAATATCCCCTGAAGGCCCTTGTTTTAAAGGTTCGATCCCCAGATTGGTGCTTTTAGGAAGTGGTAGGACCTTTAAGTGTGTGTGTGTGTGTGGCTAATGGAAGGTCTTTAGGACTCTGGGGGCAGAGTGATTTTGCTCCGCCACATACTACTGCCATGATGTGTGGCCTCACCATGGGCCTGAAGCAATGGGGCCGATCGGCTGTGGACTGAAAACTCTAAAACCGATCCTAAATGGACCTTTTCTCTTTATAAATCGATGATCTTGGTTAGGTATTTGTTATAATAATAACAAACTGACCAATAGTGATAATACAAAGTGTCTCATTTGATGCTTGACACAAATCCACATGAAGAAGGCAAGGCTGATATTCTCATCCCTAATTTTTAGATGAGGAAGTTGAGGGCCAGAGAATTTAGGAGGTTTACTCAACATCTCACAGCTAGACCATGGCAGAACCGGGACCATAATATAGTCTTTTGACTTCAGACTCTTTCTCTGTTCTTTCTGCTACACTAAGCTCTCTCTCTCAAAGGCTGTCTGGCTTCCTGTTCTTCTCCCATTGGGATGAAAGGCTAGCAGCTCTTTTTGGTGCTTGGATGGGTTGCAGAGGCCTTTCATTCAGGGGGCCAGGAGCATAGTGCTTGGCCTTGACCAGGTTTCCTGATACAGAAATCAGAAGGCCATGAAGGGGAGCCCGACTTCACAGTTGTGAGAAACCAAGTACAACTCAGCCTGGATTTGTTTTTTTCTTCTAAAGTTTTTAGTGAGATAAAATTCATATAATGCAAAATTAAACCTTTTAAAGTGAGCAGTTCAACAGTCATTCATGATATTGTGCAACCAAGACATCTACCTAGCTCCAAAACATTTTTGTCACCGCAGGATAAAACCTTGTAGGCACTAAGCAGTTCCTTCTCATTCTCCCCTCCCTACCCCCAGCCCTGGGAAACCACTCATCTATATCCCGTCTCTGTGAATTTACCTATTCTGGACATTTCATAGATCTGGAATCATACTCTATGTGACCTTTCATGCCTGGCTTTCTTTCTCTTGCATAATGTTTTCAAGGTTTATCCATGTTGTAGTGTGTGTGAGAATATATTATTCTTTTCATACCTGAATTATATTCCATTGTGTGTGTATGCTCCGATGTGTTTATCCATTCATCTGTTAATAGACATTTGGGTTGTTTCTACTCAGCCCAAATTTTGAGGGCAAGGGCTTCTGAAAGCCAGAATTCCTCTAGTCACCCTAAAGTTAATCCTTTCTAGATCCCATCCCAATCTCTAAAAATGCTTTTCTCTAGTTGTATTAGTTTTCCATTACTGTGATAAAATGCCCAAGACAATCAACTTAAAAAGATGAAAGATTTATTTTGGCTGACAGTTTTGGGAATTTCAGTGCATAGTCACTTGGCCCTGTTGCTTTGGGTCTGGGATGAGGCAGAACATCATGGTGGGAGCACATGGTGGAGGAGGCCTGTTCACGGACGAGGCCCTCATGGCATCTGGGAAGCAAAGAGAGACAAGAAGGGGCAGGGTTCCAATATACACCTCAAGGGCACACCTACAATAACCTAACTTCCTCCCACTAGGCTCTACCTTTTAAAGGTTCCACCATCTCCCAGTAGCTCCACAGGCTGGAGTCCACACCTTTGTCTAACATACGGGTCTTCAGGGGACATTTATTCAAGCCATTGCACCATGCATGAGGGAAGAACCCCTCTTGGCTCTTAAGGTTGGCTTCAGATGGAGGCGCAGAGCGGGGGTAAGTATAGTGAAGGAGTTCCCTAGAAGGGAATTTTCACGGTCCCAGAGCGAGTGGCTGCAGTGACACAATGGGGGCCATGGACTCTCTTTGGTCCAGGGCTGCTCCTCTGAGCAGGCAGGAGAGGAGCTGCCCATCACCATCTCTCTCCTCCTCTTTGTTAACAACTTCAATTAGCCCAAGAGCTGGAGATGCTTTATCAGCTGCCTGGATCAGCAGCAAAATTAAGTCATCACATTTATGAACTGCCCGGCGAGTTCTGGGAGGAACTTTGCATATTTTACATTTAATAACTTGCCTCTCTTTTTATTTATAATGTTAATAATGATGGGGGGATGGTTTGGGAGAGTGCAGGAAAAGAGAGGGAGGGACAGCAACTTCAATACGGAGGGATGGCAGGACACCTGCTGAGGGCTGGCTACCTTACTCTTGTCATTACCTGCCCGCCCCCCCTGCCCAACAGGCGTGAGGGGCGGCCCAGCTCTGAGAGGCATGGAACCTCTCTGGCCTTGAGTACTGTCCTCTCTGTGGATGCTGCATGACCAGGGAGCCAGGGATCGCTGCCATGTGCTCTGTAGCCTCTCTGTGCTGAGTAGTAACATCTCCATGTCTGCTGTGGCTTATTGTGGTCTAGGAGGCACTCATGGGCTTCAGGAGGATTAGATCCCACGTAAGCTCCTCTTCCTTCCTTCCATCCACAGGACTGCTTCATCAGCCTCTGCAGTGGCCTGTCTGTGGGCGGAACAGGTAGGTGCCAGATTGGATCAGGGAAACAACATTTCTCCCCAGAAAATGTTTCACAGGTGCTTGTGGTGTGAGTATTGCTTGGCGAATCCCCTTAGCATCTTTTGAATGAGTATTTAAGTGACTTTCTATTAAGTGACTCCTCATGTAGGCTTTGGGGGCACTAAGGTTAAGAGAGGTTAATTGACCTTCCCAAGGTCACCAGCTGGTAAGTGGCAGCACTGGAGAGTGTATGGGGTTCCATGATTTTAGGGTGAAATAGTGGGGACACCTGGGTTATTGGGTCACTTGGCGTGGGCTCATCCTCTGACTCTACCTCTATCTATGTGACCTTGGTCAAGTTATTTTGCTTCTCTGGGTCTCAGGATGCTCTTCTCTGAAGCAGGAATAATAAAACTCTCTTATAGGATTGCTGGGGGATTTACCCAAGCTCATGCTGGTGAAAGCCTTTTGCGAACAATAAATCTCTGTACATAGATGGAGCATCGATGGTCTCTCCCAGAAGTCTCCACTCTCCTGTTGGACAGAGCAAGGCCAGGGGTTTGCAAGGCTTTGGGGATGGCACCAGTTTGCATGTATTTCAGGCTTGGTGGCCACTTGTTCTCTGTCATAACTATTCAACTCTGCCAAAGTAGCCCAAAAGCAGCCTTGGACGAAACACAATTGAATGGGCATAGCTATATTCTTGTGAAACTACAAACAAGGGCTGTGGCCAGGTGGGTCTAGCAGGCTGTAGTTTGTGGGAACCCTTCCCCTAACCTCTAGTTCTGATTTTGAGAATACAAGGCTGTCTGGTGGGACAGTCCCCTGACCATGGATATGCTGATATCCACTGAGCCACGGTATGATCACTTCACCAGAGCTTTTTAAAAAAAACCTGTGGATTATCACTACTAAAGATGCAGTGTTACAGTCTAATACACATGGCTTCTAATTGCACAGGACGGGTCCCTGTGCTCCTGGAGCTTGGCTCAGCTTATGCACAGGAAGAGGGGAAAGTCACGTTCACAGCAGTTGCTCTCATCTGCCACAACAAGAAAGTGCCTCTGCACCAAAGATTCTGTGGTTGGAAAGATGATCCCACTTTTCTCTGCAGCTGGTTCTGCTGAGAAGTTTCCGGGGCTGTTGTCCTGTCGGACACAGTAGGTGCCAGAAGAGGAGGAGAACCCAGAAAATGCTGGGATGGGAGGAGGCCGAAGAGGGTCTAACTAGCTGGTTACCTTTCCTGTCGACCTGCTACAGGAGGGGGCTTTGATCCCTGCCTCCCAGGCTCTCAATGAGACCCAATCTCCACCAGTCTACATGTGAGAGTATCACTGTCATTAGATGCAAGAGCAGAGAGACAGTCAGCTGCTTGAGGGAGAGAGAGGTGGGATAAGATTCAGCCCAGTTCTCTCCAATTCCCAAACTCATTATCTCTCCACTATACCTGGCTGCCAGGCAGATTTATTGGGTCTGCAAAGCTCATCAGAAACGCATTCGCCTGCTCTGTCCACACCCTTATCCAGGGCAAACCATGAGAAGTGGGGTGGCGAACTTGGAAAAGGGTGGACCGAAAACCAGGCGTCCGAGTCCCTGCTCTGCTCCTCAATTGCCACTTGACCTTGGGCAGGTCACAGCTGCTTGCTGGGCCTCAGTTTCCTCATCTGTGCCCTGAGGTCATCTCGGATGTACCTTCTAGCTCTGTGATTCTCAGAGAGAGCTTTTCTGCAAACAGCCTGTGGTAGCCAATCCATTCTGCCTCTCCCCCAGCCTGGCTGCTGGATGGGAGGGAGGGAGGGAGAGGCGGCTGGTCAATCAATTCTGAGCCAAGACCCAAACCTAAGAGAGAGGGCGTGGCATGCTGAAAGATGGTGGCTGGCAAAAATCATTAGAAGCATCTTTCAACAATCTATATGCCGTTATTGATCTCGTTATAGATCTTCCATTCCTCCCCCGACTCCCCCCACCCCAAGATCTTCTGGATCGATACAGCAAGTGCATTGAGACTGTAGCAACACATTTAAAACCTTATAAAAGGTTATTTAGTTGCTAACAGTGCAGCGGTTTCTGCAAAGCCTGCCAAAAGGTTACAGCTTTTTGGGGATCATAAATTACAGATGACAGGAAAAAAGTAAGTGCGGTTTTCTTTATTGTCTCCATGATGGATGGACTCGTGAACAGGGCAGAAAATACATCATATCACCTTTAATGGGCGTGCATTTCTGCAGCCATAACTCACAATTTTAAAATAGAAAATGGTGAAATATGGCGTTGTATATTCCACTTGTGACATATTTATGAGTCCTCGCCTTCTTATAAATACAGTGATTGCTATTTCAAAGCACCGTGTCAGGTATGAGCTGAGGACAAACAGCTGGCGAGGCTGAAAAATTATAGCCGGAGTGGACGTTTTCAAAAACTCTCTCTCGCAGCAGTAAATTTACAATGTTTGCACTAACTGTTATTAAAACCAAATCCATATCTTGGCAACAGGAATCCATTGCTCAGTTGTAGCTGGAGTGACAGTGTGCCCCATGGTTGGGTGAGCCAGAGCTTGCCCATGTGCACAGGGAGGAGGGAGGTCAAGGCCTGTGGACCAAGACCCCGGGCTCCCCACCCCGGCCCCTTGGGACACTCTGCTGTCTTCTATCTGACCCTGGGGTCCAGCGTGCTGCATCCAGCTCTTTCCCTTGCCTGGGAACCATCCTCTCCTGACAGTTTTCCATCTGGGCCTTTGAGCCGTTCAGCCCTGTTCCTGTCCAGCTCCTTCTCTCTACCCCATGAGTCATTCCAGTGTCTGAGGGAGGAAGTGAGTGAAGCTGGAAACAGCATGTGGGGAAAGACAACGGGCAGAGTTTAATGGGTCAGGCTTGTGTGTGGGAGGTAGGGAGGGGCCAATCAGGCTGTGGGTAAAAAAACTAAGGAGAGTAAAAAAGGCAGGATGTTGCCTGGCGTGGTGGCTCATGCCTGTAATCCCAGTACTTGGGAGGCTGAGATAGGAGGATTGCAGGTTCGAGGTCAGTCTCAGTGACTTAGAGAGACCCTCAGCAACTTAGTGAGACCCTATTTTAAAATAAAAAATAAAATAGGACTGGGGTGTATCTCAGAGATAGAATGTCCCTGGGTTCAATCCTTGGTACTACAAAAAACAAACAAACAAATAAAAACCAAAACAAAGGAGGATTAAAAATACAAGATGTTCTATGTTTGCCTGCCAGGTTAATTAATAATAATTTCCAGTTCAACAAAAAGTCTGCTGACTATTATGAGTTAGGCATAAGTTTCAGTGATGGAAATATGAAAATGAATAAGGCATAGTTTTTTTCCCTCAAGGAGTTTACAGTCAGCAGCCCACTTGAGACTCAGCTAACAATACGACACCTTGCATATTTTGCATTTTATGCTTTATTATTTTCTTCTCTGATGTTTTATTTGGCTGTTTCAGCAATTAAACACACAGCTACATGGAAGAAACTCCAATTATTACATTCAGTTCAAGAAGCCAGACACAAAAGAGTACATGCCCCAGGATTAACTTACAAGAAGTCTAGAGACAGCCCAAACTAAGCTATGGGCAAAGAAGTGAGGGGCCGCTTGCCACGGGGGCGACAGGTGCAGTGGGAGGGGTTGTGAGGGCGTCCGCAGGGTGCTGGAAAAAGTTCCTGAACTTGATTTGGGAGGAGGTGACACTGGATATCCATAAGGGAGCATTGTAGGTTCAAGGCCAACCTCAGTAACGTAGTGAGGCCCTTTTTCAAAATGAAAAAATAGCTGGGCATTGTGCCGCACTCCTGTAATCCCAGTACTTGGGAGGCTGAAACAGGAGGACCACAGGTTTGAGGCCATCCTCAGCAATTTAACAAGGCTTTCAGAAACTTAATGAGGTGCTGTTTCAAAATAAAAAAATAAAATAGTGCTGAGTGTGTAGCTCAGAGGTAGAATGCCCCTGGGTTCCATCCCTGGTTAAAAAAAAGGGCTGGGAGTGTAACTCAGTGGTAGAACACCCTGGGTTCCATCTCTGGTAAAACACACACACACACACACACACACACACACACACACACACACACACAC
>PVJS01049316.1:0-14705 GCA_004027185.1 Glis glis | reverse complement strand
AAATAAATAAATAAATAAATAAAATCTGAGTGAATGGGTTGAAATCCCAATAAATAGCAGTTGAGAAGTTTGTAGATCCAACCAAGAAGTTATCACAGAATGTGGTACAAAGAGAAAAGACTTGGGAAATATGAAGAAACCAGGTAAAAAGCATGAAGGCTGGATCCGTAAGCACCAGTATTTGTGTCATTGATACCCTAGGAAGCAGAAATAGTAGGATGGAAGAGAGTCAATGCTCAAAAAAATATTAACCAAGTATTTCCCAATACTAAAGAGGAATGCTTGACATCTCAGTAGTAAAAAAAAAAAAGTCACATCAGATGTCGCGGTGGGGCCAATTCTTCACCCACTGTGGGGGTGGGACGGGAGGGAGGCTTGATTTGGAAAGCAGTAAAAGGTCTTTTTTTTTTTTTTGCGGTACCAGGGATTGAACCCAGGGGCATTCTACCTCCGAGCTACACCCCCAGCCTTATTTTTTATTCTTTATTTTGAAATAGGGTCTCACTAAGTTGCAGAGGGCCTCACTAAGTAGCTGAGGCTGGCCGCGAACCCGGATCCTCCAGTCTCAGCCTCCCAAGTACTGAGATTACAAGCGTGCGCCACCACGCCCGGTGTACAAGGTCATTGGAAACCAGGTATAGTGGAAAAGGTGGACTCAGTTCTTGCTGACAGTGAGATGTAAGTTCAATTCAGTGGAAATTTAAAAACATTTTTTAAGGCTTCTTAGTTCTGAAGATGACTGCTTCTGCTATTAGTACCTACAGGCAGTTTAGCTGGTAGAGTTCTCTGTACCCTCCAAGTTTCCTCTAGTTTTCTTGTAGCACAGCACAGGAGTGCATGAACAAGTTAGAAACCAGGGGCAACTAAGGAAGCCATGCCGCTCCTGTGTCCCTGCTTATCAAAATCTGTTCCACCACAGATAGATACTGATGCTTCTCAATGTGCACTCAGCTTCTGCAGTCTCATTATCACCAAGTGCAGTACTCATCCCAGCTGCAAGTCCTCTCCTCTCCTCACCAAAGATCAAAGCAAGTCCCGCCTTTCACAGGAAACTTGCTTTGGCCCCTGGGTACTAATTATTTTGGTGAGAGGATTTCCCCTGACTGGGGAGAGGAAAATGAGTGGATAGAAAATGTAAGGAAATGACACAGAAGAGAAGCGTGGGTGAGGACAGGTACTGGAAGAAGATGTCAGCTATTTCACAATTCTGTTCAGGTCACCTCAGTGCCTCTCACATATCCTCAAAATATTGGCGACAAGAGGGCCATAGAATCATATAACTGTAGGGAGCTTACAGTAGACGACTTCACGTTCCACATCGCTCTGGGTACCCGAGACAGACATGGCGGTCTGTTCCAAAGCACACAGCTCTTGAGTGAGCCGGAGGGCCCAACTCCAGTCCAGAGACTGTTCCTCTGTCTATTCCCAGGACTGTCCTTTATCACACAGTTCTTCCCGAGACTGAAGACTAATAATAACTTCTTTCCCCTTCTACCTGATGGAATTTACCATTTCTTGTAGTGTAAGCATGCTGGGGATTCTTTCGCCTTTTGTGTGTAATAATAACTTTCATTGAACTCTTCCTATGTGCCCGGCATTCTGGCAAGGCCCTACCATGCTTTTTACCTCATTTCCTCCTCACAGTAGCCACATCAAGAAACACTATTATTTCCTTCATTTTTCTGATGAAGAAACTGAGGCAGGGCTGTCGCAGTGAATGCAGTGATTGATAGAAGGTCTACCCAACCCCAGGAAGCAAATGGCATGGGGGGGGGGCACCAGAGCAGCTCTGAGTTTCCCCTGTCCATTCTTTTCTCATTCTCTCATCCTGCAATACCCTTCCCTCAACTGGATATCTTGCAAAATAACGCTCGTTTGGTCCTACTCCTGCTGCCATATTGATCTTTCTAGGAGAGCTGCTTTTGCCTCCCCCCGCCCCCATGGTTGTTTATGCCTCTGGTTGAACACTTTTTGCAATCTGACTTTTACTATAGCAGTATACCCATACCAAAGGTGGTGCTGCCTTGCCCAAGTTAATTCCTTAAGGGCAAAGACTTCATTTTTTTTATATATTCCTAGAGCCTAGAATAGTGGCTAGCATGTTGTAGATTAAGTTCTTGGATTAAAGACCGTAGCCTGCACATGCATAAGATGAGACCTTCTATGGTGGAATCCCAGAGATCCTGTGAGCCTTGATACTTACTGCAGGGCTAAAGTGCAGCCCTGGACGGTGTCAGGTGGGCCACAGATGGGATTTCAGAGTATCACACATGCCCTTCACTCTCCCCTTACATCCTTCCCACTGGTTCCACGGGCCAAAGCCTCCACCACGTTGTCATCAAGACTTCACCTGGAGATTTGAGATGCAGTTAAAATGGAAAATCTCCCAAAGAAATCTCATTTGCTTAGAACCTGGAAACAGCGCTCTACTGGCTAGTGAAGGCCGCGGTGATCTGGGAAGAGCCTCTGGGACTTTGGGCACCAGAAACAGAAAACAGGGAGAAGTGGAGTGGAGGCCTGTCAGTGGTCCTCAGGGGGTCCAGCAAACCAGCACTTTGGTTCAAAGCATTGCAAGTTGATTCCTGAGTGTGTTTCCCCAGAGAGTTTCCACAGCTTTCATTAGATTCTCAGAATGGGTCTGGGCCCTAAAGATAATGAGAAGCCGGGTGTGGTGGCGCATGCTTGTAATCCCAGTATTTGGGAGGCTGAGATGGGAGGATCCGGGTTCGCAGCCAGCCTCAGCTACTTAGTGAGGCCCTCTGCAACTCAGTGAGACCCGGTTTCAAAATAAAGAATAAAAAATAGGGCTGGGGGTGGAGCTTGGACGTAGAATGCCCCTGGGTTCAATCCCCAGTACAGCAAAAATATAAAAAATAAATAAAATAAATAAATAAAGATAATGAGAAGAGCTAGAGCTAGTGGCCAAAGCTGGTCATTTGCTCCCAGTCTCCTTGACCTGCCAGGTTAGCTCTGTATACCTGGGCCTACAGGCACCACCGGCTGGCATGGGGCAGGAGTGCAGAATCAAAGAACTTGGGGAGGTGAAGGGGGCAAAGGCACTGAGAGGGCCTGAGACAAAGGTTAAGAATGTTGGGCCTCAGATTCAGAGCTACAAGGAGTCGTGCAGCTCCACCCCCTTGTTTTACAGATAAGGAAATGGAGGTGGGGGGGCTCAGTAACCCCAATGGTGTGGGGTCAACCAGTGGTTCCCTTGCCAGAGAGTGGCCCTGCTCTAGGACATGTCTGTGGCCTCACAATTTGTTCATTAAACAAGAGATAAGTTCAGGAGGAAAGGCCAGCGATGCTGCTGCTATCTGGCTGTTTGGGTGGTAGCTAGGGGCCACCGCATTGTTGGAACTTGGCATTTGGAATCACAGATAGGATAAGGAACATTCCTCTGGGGATATGTGAGCATATCGGTTCCCGATGGCCCCAGGCCTAAAGCTTAAGATGCCAACCAGTCATTCATTCACTTCGCTGCCATTTCCTGAGCACTCGGGGGGGGGGGCCTCCTAGGGGTTACAGACAGGAGGGAGATGTGAATACTTGCCCTGGACAATCCTCATTGTGGTTGACATGATGGAACACGTCCTGTGATGGGGACGATGGTGGTCTGTTCTGAACCAGGGAAGGGGGGTGTCTGTCCGTAAGAGTGCATTGTAGCCAGGTAAATGAGTAGAAGCAAGGCCACCTGGGCCTCAGCGTGATAGATTTTGGATACCAAGGCTCAGGGATGGCTCTGGATCCTGCCACAGAAAGAGGTTCAGAGGCCTGTCTGGCACCTGGGCTGCCCTCAGGATGGTGTATCCAGTTGGGGGTCTTCCATTGTTGCTATGAGTCATGGAAGTCACACAACTCCATGTGCCACAGAGACCTTAAATCCCAAGGAATGACAACTATTGACACAGGTGCAGGCTCGCAAGATTTCACCTTAACGCCCCACCCCCACCCCGTGTGACCCGGCCAGGGCTCAGGCAGCTTGGGAAGTAAACCAGGTCACAGGGCTGGTGAGCCACAGAGCTGAGACTTGAACTCGGGTCTTATGTCACTGACATAAATCAATCTTATGTCATTGTGATGCAGTCACTTCTGCCTTTTCTCTCTTTGGGTCAAAACCCCAAATTTGGCTGAAAAAATTCTGCTGGGCCAGGCAACATGTTAAGTTTTAGAAAACTGGATTGAAAAACAAAGTGGTAGGGACCAGACACATGGCTATTTCTTTCAGCCTTTTCTGCCTCTTCCATAAGACAGGGTCAGACTGCTAGTGAGAAAAAGTATGGCCTGGTTGTCAGGAAACCCTAATACAATCTGATCTGAGAGCCTCAGGTCCCAAAATACTCTCCCAGCCGCGGCTTGGGGCCTGAAATGCCTTTAGTGACAGATCTAGAATACCTGTGAGGCACTCACTGCCGACAGTGTTTCAGAACGAGCTCTCCTGGGACACTGTGCCCACTGGGACCATAATGGATCGTGTGGCTGAGGGACAAGAGGCGCCAGGGGAACAGCAAAGATGAAAGATGAGGTAAAATGCCCAAGCCCCGGGCCTGCCAGGGGCTGGCCAGCAGCCACTGTGAAGTCAGGAGCATTTCCACAAATGTGCACCAAGCACCTGCCATGCTAGGTATTGTGTCGGCTGTCACAGGACCTCAAAGATGAGCGCAAAAGCCTCAGTCTGTCCTGACAGGCGCCCAAGAGCTTTGGATCTGCATGTTCTTGTGAAACATGACTGGCAGCGTGGGCCTTTCATGCGCTGTCAATAATTTTCCCCGAGTCTTTGGGACCCTGGGGCTGAGGCCTCCCAGGGCCACCTCCAGGGCTTTGCACCCATCACATCCACAGGATTAGTTAGAGACTGAACCAGGAGCTGAAAATCCAGGGTGCACAAGACACTTACCCTGACAGCGGCCCAAAGCCAACCACACATGGCTCTATCTGGGTTTCTCTCATTGGTTCCTATTGTTTCTTTCCTCATCTAGAATAAGAAATTCCCAGGAATTTGGAGCTTGCTGGGAAGAATACTAGAACCGCAACTCCGGGTCGTGGGATGTGACCACGGGTAAACCTTTCCTGTTTTTAAGTGACCATGGACAAGTGAATCGAATTCCCTGGATCTCATGCAGTTCATTCATTTTTATGGGGACAGGACTATACTCTTAGAGGATCTCAGCGTTTCTTTCCAGCTCTGATATTCCATGTTTCCTCGAGGTAGAAGTTCCTGGGCAACATTGCCCATGTTTTAGAAAACTGGTTCTCCCAAGATGTCCTGGCTTACAACATCTTTGACTTGTTCCCTTACTGCCTCTCATGTCTAGAAACAGAACCGAACGTAGTACCTTGTTCAGACAAGGTCCTTAATAAATGTTTAATGAAACCCTCTGTGGCTTTTATTTATACAGTGCCTTGGCAGGCAAAAGCAAGTGTATCCCAGGACTCATGTCAAAGAGAAAAGGAGGAGGGGTATTCATAACAGGTAAGAGGGGGCTCAGGGAAGAAGAGGAGGAAGCAGGAGGCTTTCGGGAGGCCAGGGAATAGGGAAGACTGGAAAAGGCTGGGAGACATGGAGGAGGAGGAACCCAATAGGTAGGACATTGGTGGGTCAGACTTTGGATGAGGGGTCAGACTTTGGATGCAGAGAGCTAAGAAGTAAGGCTGGATGACGATGAGTTTGGAAGCCTTATAGGCAACTAGAAGCAAAGAAGGATTTCTAGCAGGGCATTGATATGATAAAACCGAGTTTAAAAACAATCTGGCAGCAGTGTGAAGGATAGAGTGAATGGGAAGGTGTGAGAGGAAGGGCCTCGGAGGTTGCAGTACCGAACACCCACTGGACAAAGTGCAACAGGTTTGTAGCAGGCATTTACAAGGGTCTGAACGCTGTTCATGAGAGGGATACAGCTGTGAAGGAGAGTACATAAACCCCATCCCTGGGCAACTTTCTAGAAGGAGAGGAAGCAGAAGAAGGAATATGAATTTTAAGGAATTAATGTTCCCATTTTATTCTAAAGGGATTTGAGGAAATTTACAAAAATACATCCAACTCAGAAGGATAAATATAAATAATTTTATCTACAGTTCTTTTTTTTTTTTTTTTGCGGTACCGGGGATTGAACCCAGGGGCGTTCTACCTCCGCGCTACACCCCTGGCCCTATTTTTTATACTTTATTTTGAAACCGGGTCTCACGAAGTTGCGGAGGGCCTCACTAAGGAGAGAGAGACAGAGAGACAGAGACAGGGAGAGAGAGAGCTGAGGCTGGCCGTGAACCTGGATCCTCCCTCCAAAGTACTGGGATTACAAGCGTGCGCCACCACGCCCGGCTTATCTACAGTTCTTGACGACATCCATTATTTTAGATAAAATGGCGAGTTGTATATGGCTGACCTTATAACGTCCCAGAGTTAGCTTATGACCTGGCAGCAGAGCATGACTACACAGAGGCAGTGCAGAGAGGGCACCAACAACTAGGTCCCCCTGTGCCGCTGTTGGTTCAGATTCTGAGTGTGGGCTGCACACGGGCTGGAGTCTAGATCAGACACACAGAGAGACATTTGTTGGGCGTCTTGCCTGGTAGTTGGAGAGGGTTGTGCTGTATGACATGTGGCTCTGCCCACCACCCTCCACAGTCAGGTCACCCATGCAGCCCTGAAGAAATTAGAACTTAGTGCTGCTAAGAGAGGACTGAGGGTCCACTGGGAGTCCCCAGAAGATTTTTTTTTTTTTTACAACAGAGGCTTTTGAAAATGATTGAGTATTGCCGGGAGTGGTGGTTCATGCTTGTAATCCCAGTACTTAGGAGGCTGAGACCGGAGGATCCGGGTTCACAGCCAGCCTCAGCTCTCTCTCTCTCTCTCTCTCTCCCCCTGTCTCTCTCTCTCGCTCTCTCTCTCTACCTAGTGAGGCCCTCCGCAACTTCATGAGACCTGGTTTCAAATTAAAGTATAAAAAATAGGGCCGGGAGTGTAGTGCGGAGGTAGAACGCCCCTGCGTTAAATCTGTGGTACTGCAAAAAAAAAAAAAGAATAAAAAAATAGAACTGGCGGTGTAGCTCGGAGGTAGAATGCCCCTGGGTTCAATCCCCAGTACGGCAAAAAAAAAAAAAAAGAAAGGAAAAGAAAAGAAAATGATTGAGTATTAAAGAATTTGGGATAATTTTTGGCGAAAGTCTAGTAGGAAGCAGCTCCGACTTCTAGGAACAGAACATTCACCAGCCAGAAGACTTCCTACCTCCAACTGGAAGCTATCACTCACTGGAAAACCAATAAGGATTTATCTCTCTCTCTTTAAAGCCATGACAGTCCCAAGGGGCCAAAGTCACATCTGTCTTGCTTCTGGTGGCAACCAAAGGATGGTTTCCCTCCCCTCTGTGGGGATCCAAAGAAAAGGATGCAGCAGGGGGAACCAAGGTTTCTGGGTTGTGTTTCCCCTGGGACTGGGGACATAAAACAGGGATGGTCCAGGTATGCTGGAGAGAATGAAAAGGAGGGGAGGCTTGGCACCCAGCCCTTAGATTCAGGGTGGCTACATGTTCTCTCTGCTGGTCAGGCCACCCCTGCACTGAAAGGTAGGATATAATAGGTCTGGCCAGGCTGGACCCCGCTTCTGCAAGGCTAGGGACCTGCCTCCCCTCTGCAGAGGCTGTACCAGGTATCTGGGAGGCCCTTCTGGCTATGCAGGGCCCAGGATATGTCCTGACCTCAAAGTCACCAGGACTTTGAGCTATGTCTGCACTGGCGTTTGAGGACTCTGGATTAGGAAGGACATTTCCTTACCTTGAGGTTGGTGGGGCATGAAGTAAAGTGTTAGAGCAGGGCGTGGTGGCGCACGCTTGTAATCCTAGTACTTGGGAGGCAGAGACCGGAGGATCCGGGTTCGCGGCCAGCCTCAGCTACTTAGTGAGGCCCTCTGCAACCTTGTGAGACCTGGTTTCAAAATAAAGTATAAAAAATAGGGCCGGGGGTGTAGCTCGGAGGTAGAACGCCCCCTGGGTTCAATCCCTGGTACTGCAAAAAAAAATAAAAATAAAAAAAGTAAAGTGTTAGGATATATACAGCTACAACAGCCCAGGCCTGGGGAGGTCAGGTAGCCAGAGCCCCTGTGCCAGGCCAAGCATGGGACGCCTAAGTGGCAGAGACTACCCTGCAGATGACAACAGCAAGGCCCAAGGAGGTGACCCGCAAAGGGCAGTGGAGACCCAGGCATTTGAGATGGCCCTTGAAGGCACATAGCACTTGAGGGTCATGAGTGTGAGTGTGTTCAGATGTATATGTGGGGGTAAGGACAGGGTATTACCAGCGGAAAGGCTGTAATATAAACAACCTCATGAAGTTCTAGGATCTTTCTTCATTCTTGTATCACTATTCAAAGGCTGTTCAATCCGCCTGTGTAGCCCATAAGAATATTCTACCAAACTGGAAAACCAATGTACAATCAGAGAATCCTGAAGGAACTTCCCAGCTGTGGCATTCAGATGTCTGTAGAGCTTAATCCTTTAAAGAGAGTCATTCTAAATAGCCCAGAAACAAACATAAAGGATTAAAAGTTCCTGAGCGTAGGAACCAAATGAACCCCATAATAGGCAACAAAAAGGCACGATTAAGAGCATGGGCTCTGGAAACAGATTACATGGGCTCCAACCCCAGCTCTGCTGCACAGAAACTGGGTGCCCTCAGGCAAGCTACTTAGCTTCCTCATGCCTAGTTTTTTCACATGTAAAAGGGGTAATAACCATTCTTAACCTCACAGGGCTGTAGTGAGGTTGGATGGCTAGATATTAATATTTGTAAAGTGCTTGGAACAATGTCTAACACATAGCAATTGTTTTCTAAGTGGTTAAAAAAAACCCTTATCCTGTTGGGTGTTTAAATGGTACTCTGGTGTGGGTCTTCATGACATACTTTTGAGGAAGATAAGTAACCAAGCTGCTTAGCTCCGTTAACATTTACACATACACAACCTTCACTTTGCACATCAGTGCAAGACTATAAAAATGACCACGCATGCTGAAATGGTGCCAAGCAATATTAAAAACCAAGAGAAAAATTACGATCATTCCTTGACCTTTAAATTTTTCTTTCAAAACACTAAAGACTCTCTTACCATAGGTTTTAAGTATATAAATTTTTACAAGCAGGTTATAAGTATCACTATTGCTTATATAGGTTATGAATATCATGTACAAATATTGTTACAAGGACCCAGTACAAATATTTTAGTACACAGTAATTTAAAACATGAGAGTGCAAATTTCTAAGTGTTTTCTTTCTTTGTAAAAAAATGTTATCAAGAGTATTTGAACAGTTCTTGCTTTCTCCTCTTTATATTGAGGGCACATTTTTTCTCTGCCTTGGTAAATTGTCCTACTCTTTTATAGATTTGCATGAGCTTTCAAGATCTTATACTTTGCACTTTCAATATTGTGAAATATCCCTGAGTTCCTTTAATGTGAAGATTTTTTCTTGTCTTTTCTTTCTTTCTTTCTTTTTTTTTTTGCTGGCATCACTTCCTCATCCTCTTTGTTGTAACCACTTTCCTCATTTATGCTTTTAACATTGGTTTCAAGTGTCACCAATATATATAGAAATTTCAAATGTCCTGCTTGCCAGAAAGTCACACAGAGCTGACTCAGAGTGGTGTAAAAATCCAACCAAGGAAGTTAAAAACCCTCAATCTATTCAAAGTATCTACTCATTACAAAGGAACCAGATGATTACAGATACAATGCTGACTGTTCAGTCAACTTATATGAATAAAACCCAGCAAGAATGAAACTGCCCAACATCCAATACATTTGTGGATCTTTTCAGTGCGTTGCACTTAAGTGTTAATGATTACTTAAGTGGGTCAAGGAAATGTTGACACGACTGAATGAATTCATTGATCCTGTGAAAATTCTATATTTACCAGAAATTGGTCTTTGGATGTTTAAGACCTCATATGTATCAGGGGAGAAATATAATTACATACTTCTTAGGAATCTGATGAATGTTATGGCTTCTTTCTCCTCACAGTGCACATGAGCATATACCACACTTCAGGGAATTCACAGAGTGCCTGACATCCAATTAGAAGCCTTATCTATGAATACAGAATTACATTACTAGGTAAAACTCAGCCAAAGCCTTGTTTCAGAGTCATGGCGCGTCTCCAAAACTTCAGGCACTTTCTAAGAAAAGGCAAACTCGTAGCATGTTACTGCCACTGGAAAATGCATTCAATGGTGACAAGTTTATTCAAGTTTCGTTGTACAAATTTATTCAACCTAGGCCTCTTCAACTACTAACTACCATCCCCAAAACTCTCTTCTGAGAGTCAAGGTATTATAAAACCAGGCTGAGAAGACAGACTTAACAGCAGGTTAATATTAAAAACACAGCAGAGACAGGAGGATCCGGGTTCGCGGTCAGCTTTAGCTACTTAGTGAGGCCATCCACAACTTAGTGAGACCCTGTTTCAAAAACCCCAGTACCGCAAAAACAAAAACAAACCAAAAAAAAAAAAAACAGCAGAACCAGCAAATGAGACTGAAAAGGGACGAAGCTGCTGAGTGGTACCTGAGCCTGCTGTTGACGGCATCCTACTCTGCCTGTCTTTTCTTTTCCTCTCTTCTCCTTCCTTCCCCCCCTCCTCTCCCCCTATTCTCCCCCCCCCCATTCTCTTTCCCCCACCGCCTCTGATGCTGACCCCCATGGACACTGCTCAATCCAGCCCATGGTGCAAGAGACTTTATGTCCTTATTAAAGCCACTGGATGGAGAAAGGCCTCCTGGGTGAGTCACTTTGAATTCCATAGACAACCTAATGGGAGGCTTGGAGAATACTTCGATGACATCAAAGAAGTATGTTCTTGTTGTAGAAACTTATTATTTGGCCGAGGAATTTTGATCAAGGAAAGGGATTGGCAGATTGCTTGTTTTGTTTTGCTTTTTAATTGATTGGGCTTCAAGGTAAGAAGATTGCCTAAATGAAATCTGCGGATGAAGTCACAGAATGATTCCACCTCTGGAAGCAGCTTCTTTTTCTTGTATTTTGGCTCTCAATTGGGAACGCACATCACTCTCCCCACTCAAGGGCGAGATGATAAGGTTCTATCAGACCAAGTGTCTAAGAGAACCTGAGACTCTACCAAGGTCAGAAATGCTGCACTTCAAGCCAAAAGATCTCGCTTGGGCTTGCTTGTTTTGACTTGTAACCACGAATTTGTCTTGTCTAAATGTCCAATCGCATTATAAAACAAAGTACTGATCTCTCCAGTGGAGCATCCTCTAAGGAATAGAAGTATTGACGAACCTGGTAGGGGATTCTCTTAACTCTTCTGTTCCCTTGATTTCCACAGAGCTTTAGATTGCTGCCTCTGAGGCCAAGGAGGGCAAGATGGTTTGGGAAATGCTGAACCCAATGCACTACAACGTCACCAGTGTGGTGCCGGAAGTCATGCCTGTCGCTGCCATGCCAATCCTGCTGCTCACGGGCCTTCTGCTGTTGATTTGGAATTATGAGAACACCTCCTCAATACCAGGTAAGTCACTTACTTATTTCTGTGTCTAAGAAGATTGTTTCCTCTGGCTTTTGGTCCATGATGGTAAAGAAAATTTTGTAAAAGGACAAAGAACAAAACTTGGGAAGATCTCTGCAGACCATGGTCATGATAGCAAGTGAGAACGGGGGTAAAGAAAATTCATACTCATTATCTGCATATTTTAGATGAAAGCATTTAGAAATAGCTTACAGAACTCTTTCCAGTCTGCTTTGGTAAAGTATACTTGGTACAAATACCCTTTAAAGCAAGCTTGCGATGGGGTGGAGCAAAGTAGAATTCCAGTTTTTTTTCAATAGATTCAAATTCATTCCAATTTTGCTCTGAAGGTTGAAATGTCTCTGGAATGCCTTCTCTCCTCCTTTCCTTCTCCCTCCCGCTTTGCCCCATCCACACCCTCTTCCTGTCCCCCCCCCCATATTTACTCCTTCTTGTCATTCTCTCTTACTGGCAGTACCGTGATGGTGGTGTCAGCATGAGGGTTGACGGGGTCATGGACATTGGGAGAAAAATGGCAGCCACCACCCTCCCCTTGGAACATCACACCCCGAGAGTCTTCAATTAGAAGTAGAGACTAATATAACTAATCCAGATAATTTCAATGGAAAATATTACCATCCCACCACTACTGTTGGAATTAGCAGATGTCAGATTCAGAATTATCAGAAATTTCATGCTGTTTCTGTTCCCAATTCCCTATGACATCCAATAAGGCCTGTTTCAAGAGCATAGTCATTACACACTTCTAAGTGTGGAGAGCCTCAACACAGGGCAATTGAGAATGGGTGCACGGGGCTGGTACACTACGCCCTGCGTCTGGATTCTTTTGAAATTTTTCAGATACTTGCCTTTCTCTCTGTCTGATTCATCCTGGTACTTCAGGTTACTTTAATGTCCAATTTAATGGAACAGTTAATTTTGTTCTCTGCTCCTCAATGGGGTCATCTCCAGAGGGCGGACGCTTAGAGCTGAGGGCACACTCATCCGTGGGTCTTTGATTTGAACTCCCTCTCCCAGTTCTCTGGTTCCTCATTGGATTTCTGCTCCCCGTCGTGGGCTCCTTGGTCAGGGTCGGTGAATGGTAGGAGTCAGGTGTGCTGGGCATGTGCGTGGCACAGAGGGAGTGGAATGATTTTTCCTTCTCTTCTCTGTCATGGGCTCGACTGCTAAAATTGAATCCACCTGTATTATCAGAGCAACTTACTAGGAGAAAGAGGTCAGCATCACCCATCCATCCAGTAAGCCACAGGTTCTCAAACTTGTAATATATTGTAAGAATCATCCAGGAGGTAAGAACTTGTTATTCAGATTCCCAGGCCATTCCCCAGACTTTTATTTATTTATTTATTTATTTATTTATTTATTTTTTGCGGTACTGGGGATTGAACCCAGGGGCGTTCTACCTCCGCGCTACACCCCCGGCCCTATTTTTTATACTTTATTTTGATACCGGGTCTCACGATGTTGTGGAGGGCCTCACTAAGGAGAGAGAGAGAGAGAGAGAGAGAGAGCCGAGGCTGGCCGCAAACCCGGATCCTCCGGTCTCCACCTCCCAAAGTACTGGGATTACAAGTGTGCGCCACCACGCCTGGTCCCAGACTTTTTTTTAAACAGATGCTCCAGGCCTAGGAACATGCATTTTTTTGCAGCACTGGGGATTGAACCCAGGGGCATTCTACCTCCAAGCTACACCCCCAGCCTTATTGTTTTTCTTTAATTTGAAACGGTCTCACTAAGTTGCGGAATGCCTCACTAAGTAGCTGAGGCTGGCTGTGAACCCGGATCCTCCGGTTTCAGCCTCCCAAGTACTGGGATTACAAGCATGCGCCACCACGCCCGGCTGGAACATGCATTTTTTAAAAAAGATACTCTCTCTTCCCCAGATCCTATGCTGCAAGCACTGGTGGGATTCTCTTGGACCCTTGAGTGAGGAGGTCAGTGTATGGGGAACAAGCATGAGGACTGGTAGCCCCGAAGCCCTGGGTCAGGAGGCTGGGTGGCACCTCACCCTGTGCGTCACTTGTGGGCCAGGGACATCCTGCTGCCATCCCCTGGCAGTGAGGCACATGGAGAGTACAGTGGTTCTCAGCCCGCCTGAGGTAGGGCCCCCAGGTTGATGTTTTTAAAACTTTCCCCAGGTGATTTCTCATGGACAGCCAGGGTCGAGAGCTCCAGAGATGAGCCCAACCCCTTCATCTGCTAGAAGGAGAACAGACCCAGAGAAGAGACCAGCCTTGCCAGGCAACACTTTCCAACAGTTAGGAGAAGTCAGGGAGTTCACACTCCTCATCTTACAAGTGAGGGGTTCAAGAAGGGAACTGGCCTGTCCGCTCCTGGCTGGAAGGAAGGTGGGAGCACGGGGTGGAGGTGGGGGAACCACGAAGTCCCCACACCAGCGAGTGCTTTGCTAGCCAGGGAGTTTCTGCTTCACGCTTCCCCTTTGAAAACTGGGTGTGGTCAAAATCCTCTAGCAGCACAGACGAAGGGCCTGTGGCTCCTGGTTGGGGTGGGAGGGTGAGAAGGTTGGCCTTGCTTGGGTGGCCTTGCTGCTCAGCTCTCCCGAACTCCTCCTGCCAGCTCCTGTGAATCATGCCCCATCCCAGGTCAGAACCCACAGCTTTCAGCTTCGCATACCCTGCACCCCTAAGCATGGGGTCTGGCAAAGACAGGCAGGGCCCCGCGGCAGCAGATGGCGGAGTGCCAAGAAGGGGCCGAGAGAGTTAGGGAAAGGAAAGGCTCATTCCTGTGGGAGGGGGCATTGTGTGCTTCAGCTCTGAAACATGCCCCAAGTCCACTGATCTCTGTCCAGGACTCACAGTTACCTGGCACCTGGCAGCTGTCTCTTCCCCCAAGGACACATAGCCATCCCAACCTTGAACGTGGGGCCTGTCCCTCCCGATGCCACACTCTGCCCTTAGCGCCACATCCCCAGAACAGGGCACTTGGAAGAGGCCATGGCAACATGTTCCTCTCTTTCCCATTAAGGAAATATTTCACAGAAAGGTGCACAGTGACAGATTTGCCATCGAGAAGTAGAATATTAATGGCATTCCAGGAGCTCCCAGGTGCCCTTTCAGTCTCTTGCTCCCCTGGAGGTAAACACTGTCCTGGATTTTCTTTTTTTTTTTTTTTTTGCGGTACTGGGGATTGAACCCAGGGGCGTTCTACCTCCGC